>WNYA01003049.1:0-29878 GCA_019512145.1 Engystomops pustulosus | reverse complement strand
TAGGAGATAGATATGATGATAGTAGAGATAGATAGATAGATAGATAGATAGATAGAATAGATAGATAGATAGTAGATAGATAGATAGATAGAGAGTAGATAGATAGATAGATAGATAGATAGATAGATAGATAGATAGGAGATGAAGATATGAGATAGTAGATAGATAGCATAGATAGATAGATAGATAGATATGAGATAATAGATAGATTAGATATGGATAGATAGATAGATAGATAGATAGATAGATAGATAGATAGATAGATAGATAGGAGATAGGAGGATAGGAGTAGATAGATAGGAGATAGATAGATAGGAGAATAGGAGAAGATAGATAGTAGATTGTCTATTTGGCAAACACCTTTAATTATCAGGGTCCTTCGTCACATCGAAGCTTACCAGTTCATGTAATTTTAATGTATCTATCCCCCCCGGCCCATCCGCCACCCCCCTCCAATAGCTGAGTGCACAGAGGCTGCTCTGCCTAGATGGAGATGATACAGGGTAATGTGCCGAGGTCGGCAGGATTTGCAGAACGTCCGCCGCGTCTAGGGGTGATATGTGAGATGCTGTTTGGCAGGATTTCGCCGCTTGACTTCTTTGAGAGTTTGGATAATTACCTTCCAGCCTCTGAAGGTGAAGCCTCGTGTTATATAAGCATTATTTAACATAATAATTCAGCCTCATTCACGGAATGTTCTCTCTCTACAGAACATTCCATTTAAGGATTATTAACAATTTTAGAGCGGAGCGTTGGGCCCGGGCGTCTGCTTCGGGCGATAGAAGCAGAGGATTAATCCATTTATATAAACTACAGAATATTTTCATAGTATTAAAAATTCCACTACAGAAAAACATTCTTTTTTACAAATTAAAATATAAAACAGTTTCAACAATAAAATCCACTTACAAGGGATTTTTCCAGTATCCATCCTCACGGGAGTCTTCACTATATATTAGTGTTGAGGTTCTAATGATAACAGAAGAGAATTCAAGAAAAGAGACTGAGCTGCCAATTCCCATCATGGCCATAAATCAAGAGATGGCGCAGCTGCTTACAGCTTTATCCTCTGGATAGATTCCGGATCTCAGAGGCTGCGGAGATTCTGATTGGCTGTGTGGGATCAAGGTGTACCTGACGATAGGTTATCAGTAAGAAACCTGCCTTAAGGCCTGGAAAACTTCTTTAAGGACTAGTCCAATCTTTAGAACACTCTACATAGAAAAGTTTGTTCGCATAAACAGTTTTTTTTTAGTTTTTAATTGTATAAGAAAAAAATATTTGTTTTTTTTTTATAACAGACTGCCCAGCAACAGCGCAACCCAACCAGACTAAGCATGACGTTAGCGGTCAGACCGGTAAGTGTCAATGAACTCAACCTGAGACGTGCCTGTGGGCTGTGGCCAACCTACAGCAGAAAAAAACGGCCCTTTACAAGGGCATTACACCTGTCAGGAACCTGCTAAACAGTCCCTGAGTGACCCTACACGTGACAGGGAGTACTAATTTCTTCTGGCAGCTGAATGGATGGTGGAGTGGACAGGTAACAGGAATTGGATATCAACCAATGTTCACCACTTGTGAACAGAAAAACGCACAAGTCACTGGGGGATACACAACACTGATGGACAAACAACAGATACAGATGAGGACAAGCAGAGACAGACCAAAAAACCGGGCCAAAACTAAGATGGACGCAAAGGACATAGAATAATTAGCAATAGAATGGTCGGTAAACGTGAGCAGAGGTCAAATAACACAGAGTAGCAAACAAACATGGCCAATAGAGACACCAGAGAACACAGAAGACTGAATAACCAGCAAGGTCTGATGGAGTCGGAAGGTATATAAGGCAGTTCAGCACACAGGAACAAGTGTCCATCGCTAACCATTACCTTGCTGTACAGGGTGTGGCTCAATCAATCCAAACACAGAAACCCTAAGTCATGTTCACACACAGAAACACAAACAATTAAACCACTGTTATGCAACTGCGGATAGAGGGACGTTTTGGATGGAGGGTACAATAGTGCAATTGTCACAATTGGAGTAGAGAGGGGACAGTTTTTGCTTCGCACTTTGTTGGCTTTGCCCGTATAGATGGACATGTTAAGCAGGGCATGATCGTTATCACTTCAAGATTAGGTGAATGGGAATTCAGGTTGTGAGGGAACTCTCCCAAATTTGCCCAGTGTATCCTCGTTATGAAAAGGTAGGCAAAGCAAAAGCCTCTCCAAAATAGATGGTTTAAGCCCCATTTGAGTGCAGGAAAGGGGCGGATCCATGTTGTAGTCTGAAGCGACTGCCATTCATGGCAGCTACTATAAAGCAATCACCCTACTTGCACTCCTGGTTCTGGCAATGCCAGAAAGGAAGTGGATGCCTCCAATGTGAGGAGAACACCTTTAGGGACTACCAGATTTTTGCCCAAGAAATCCATGAAAAACCTAGGTTTTCCCTTTTTCCGCTGAGAGAAAAGAACGGGGATGTTAAAGGCACGAACCTGTCATCAGGTCTGTGTCACTTGTACTGTCACCTCTACCTGTGGAGCAGCTCACAAGGATCCCATCCCAGCCGTTATCTAGTTATTCATAATTATTCATGTAAATCATCTATTTTATCATGTAAATGAGGCTGGTCACATGTGTCAGAGAAGTGATTGTCACTCCGTGTACCCCTCCCCCCTCCTCCCTCTGCCCTCAGTCTGTGGTAATGTATAGTTAAAGCATTGCTGGTGTGGATGCACTGACATCTGCTGACATGCTGAATCCTCCTAATTACAGGTGAGAGACACAGACACAGCCTACACATGAATCTGACATGTTCTGCTTAACATGGCCTGCGGAAGGATGTAGACTAGCTTCTTTTTTTCCTATACACACACACATGCACACACAGGCTGCAGGGGGCGTGGCCACCAGCACCAGGAAGACATCATTATACAGCCTCACATCATTATACAGGCTGTCAGTCATGCACTGGGGGTGTGGCTGTGCCTTTCCTACTCATGAATAGAGTGGACAGCTTGAATGCTAATGCTTCATGACATTCAGGTCATTTGCATACAGCTTTAGACCTCATTGCTTGGGTTTACAGCTGTATAGAGGTAGAACAATGAAGGGATAGAGGCAATCTTCTTAATGGCAAGTTTATGAAAATATATTTAGTTTAGGGGGGTTATTTGCATGACGGGTTCTCTTTAATTTCTTATAACTCCTCAATCCTATCCTGTAAGGTCATGTGTGGAGAGAGTCAAGAGTCCACCAGGCAATAGATGGTTGGCAATTTCACCAAAATGTGGGTTTTGGCCCCCGCTTACGTAAAATGTGTATGTCCAGCTTTAGGCCCAGTTCACAGTGGGGTTTAAAAAAAAAAATTGTCAAGGGATTCAGTATTTTAGAGAAACAGACAGAACACCAAGAACTAGACAGAAACCTGGAATGGATCCTATAGAAAGGGCCAAAGTTTCAGTCTTCTCACAACTCAAGTTTATATTTTTGGGTTGGTTGTATTCATGGACCATCTCTAGTGTTAATTTTTTACCCACCTACTGGTTTATGCAGACCCTCTCTTAGCTTTAATGGACTTGCTCTGAGTCCTACACATCAAGTATCTCCGCTAGAGAGGAAGCTAACAAGTCATGTTGATGTCCAAGTCAACAATGAAGAGACAAAAATATGTTTTTGGGATCCTTCATGTCTTTGGGCAGATAAGGTACCATAGAAATATTCAGGACTGTAGGGTGACAGCTCTCTGGTACCATGATATATCTCTACTCACTTTCTCCGTACTGTTATAATGGAGGCTACAAAAAATGGAGGCATATTTTAAGAAAAATAAGTCTCTTTCCTGGAAATCGGAGAATTGGCTTGTGAGGAGCTTGAGTGGATCAGCTGTCAATCCGGTGGAAGATGAAATCCAACTCTCAATAGACCTTGAAATCGGATCAATCCTGCCAGGAGATCTCTCTCCAATGCTGATGTCACTTTCATTAAGACCCAATGGGGGTCATTTACTAAGGGCCCGATTCGTGTTTTCCGACGTGTTACCCGAATATTTCCGATTTGCGGCGATTTCCCCTGTATTGCCCGGGATGTTGGCGCACGCATCGGATTGTAGCGCATCCGCCCCGGCATGCGCCCGCAAGGAAATTGGGGGGCGTGGCCGAACGAAAACCCGACGTATTCGAAAAACCGCCGCATTTAAAAACGGAAAAAGTGTCGCTTGGGACGCGCTTACCTCACTGGTCCGGCTCGGTGAGTCTTTTTTTAGGGATTCGGATGCTCTTCAGCGCAGCAGCACACCTGGTGGACGTCGGAGGAACTGCCTTAGGAATCCGGCCGGACCCGAATCCACCGCAGAGAACGCGCCGCTGGATCGCGAATGGACCAGGTAAGTAAATCTGCCCCAATGTTTTAATCAAATGTCTAAAGGTGAGTATAAGACTCCATTACACCCGAGCCGACTCCTTCCTAACATAAATCTCATTAATACTCCGCTCGCTTCATCTACGATGAGGTAAAGTCATCGGCCCACATTTACTAACAATAGTGTGTCTGTACTATGTGCAGTGTCCTGTGTAGTCTGTAGAGGCGCCGACTCAGGATTCTTGGCATGTTCTTCATGAATCTTGCTCCCCCTGCACGCCCCGACAGGGTGCAACATTTCTTTCAATGCACTTTAACATGGGGCGTGCGATTTCCTTAAAGCTAACCTTCTTGCACATTTATATTATAAAATAGTCGCACCATCGATCAGGTTAAGTTTTAGCCTTTCCTCTTTTACATTTATTTTCTTGCTTACCTCTTATAAAATTGCCTCCATCCATATACAAATAAGCTGAAAAGAGATTTTTTGTGTCTGAGATGAGTCAATTTACAGGTACAAGGGGTGACACTTCAGAGTATAGTACGTTGAAACTGATCCTTGACTTTGTCTTACCTGTTTGCCAATTACGAACACTATCCCGATGCCTTTTTAAAGATAAGCTCTCATCTTTAAAATAACACCAGAAACCATAGTTCTAGTTTCTGTATTAAGCTGCTTTACATCCTTCACCACGGACCGTTTTCCCTTAATGGCCCAGAGGTCCTGTCTATTTCTATGCTATGTGACCATCAATACAAAGTCGAAATGTTAGCGTTGCGCTGTCAACAAGTTCGCTGACCATCTCCAAACATCCAGCAGCTATTATGAATTGCAGCTTCTGGAGTTATAGCACACTGTCAAATTTCATAAACTCACTTTTGGAACAAAAGCGCTTGCAGTGAGTCCCCAGGGTCGTTCATCGGGTTCTCTGGGGCAGCTGACCTCTCGCTTATACGGGAACACGTGGTAGAGTCGTCCGCATTAGCTCCATTCTGCGCAGCGACATCACTCACAAAGATTAGTGTGTATAGCAACTGGTCCCATTGTTAGTGAAACGTTGTTATAGTATCAGAACAGGAACGAACAGTCAGTGATTTAGGACACATGAATGAATCCAGATGTGGAGCGCGGCCATGTTATAGGACTGACATATCAGGCTGACACGGAGAAAACGCATCCATCTGTTTTTTTTCGGTGGGAGGGATAAGCTCATAATGGGACGTTTACGTTCCATCTTTACAATTTTTTTTATTATTACTGATCAAATAAAAATTCTAGTAAAGCGTCTTCCTCCGAGAGTATCGAGCTGCAGATGTGGAGTCAAGGCTGTCGCGAGCGCACGTGGCCCCCTGTGCACATCGCCGGAGAAGAGGCAGAAAACAGCACATCTAGCGGTGTACCAAATACCGACAAGTTAGGACTTTAAGGGAACTGTCAGCAGGTTTTACCCCAATAAATAAAAGCCCCTCCGAAGGAGATGAAATGTCCTTTCTAAGATTTCCTCTTTTTATTTGAAATCTCTACCATTAACTATAAAAAAATCTCATTCAAAGTCAGGCAAATATCACATCTCATAGATGACTCTGTCTCAAATCTTCTGTTCTATAGCACCTAGAAAACAGGTTTATGAGCTACAGCAACCAAAGATACAGACAGCTAAAGACATCGAGGAAAATTCAAGCTGCAGAAAAGATCATTTTTCGCCTAGTTGTTTGTAATTGTATGTACAGTTCTGTAGCTCACAGAACCATAAGCCTGATTCATAATGTTGAAGATGCGACTCATCTTTACATACACCAGAAGTTTGTTTCTAGGTGCCATAGAACAGAAAGATAAAGGCTTTGAAGTGGAGATACCCTGAAACCACTAAACTTGATTTGTATTTGCTTGACTTTGGGAAGATTTTTTTATAGGTCTACAGAGTACATTTCATACCACCTGAGGGTGTAGTAATTTAGTGGGAAAAAAAACTGGTGAGACGGTCAGGAACACCGAATTGATTTGCAGGTCCGTGGATGATAATTTAGCTCAGTTCCACTAGGAAAAGCAGTGAGTGTGCTAAAATTGTTCCAGAGGCCCACAAGGAAGTATGAGGCAGTTTTAAGACCACACCACCTGTACATCATTGTTCAGGAAGCAGGGGAGGAGTAGCAGACTCAACCAATGATGATGAGGTGGCGCTTCAAGACACATCAAGCTCTTGTTGGCACTATAGCCTAAATGAGTCACAGGTCCTAGCACTGACCTAAGGAGCTAACAAAAACCTGTCCAAAGTTCAGACTGACAGTCACTTATAAAACATCTTTGAGTAGGACACCTACATGAATCATCTTTAAAAAGGACATTTCACCACCTTACACATGTGGTGATCAGCATAATGTAGTGACTGCTTCACAGATTCATGAGCACTTCGATTTTCTCTCTAGCCCCGACACTTGCTGAGATATCCGTCCCAGATCTGACCATTGTAAACTGTCTACTCAGAGAGGAGGGTGTGGAGCAAAGGAGGAGGAGTTGTGTTATCTTCCTTACAATGAGACATGAGAAAGTATAACACACACACCCTCCTCTCCACTTCAGAACCTCTTTCTGTCACCGCCTGCCACTGATTGGACAATGTCAAGAAGATTAGCATAAAAACCCCCCTCCTCTGCTCCGCACCTCCTCTCTGACAGTAGATTTGATCACATGGTCAGATACCGGGACTGATATCTCAGAACTGTGGGGAAGCTAGAAACGAAATTTAAAGACTGCAGGCCAGTCCCTTAGGCTCGAGCTGCCCATATCCTTCAGGCCATCATATGGGGTGGAAGAAAACTTTCTGTGGAGAGCAATGGATCCATCTGGGTATTCTTTTTCTCAACATCTGCCCTTGGGAAAAAGGGAACCCCCAAAAAATGGATGATGTCTCCTTATTCTTGAAACTTGATTGAAGAACATGTTCTCTATTGATGTTCTCCTTGGTTTCAGGTTTCCATGTGTTCATGTGTCTTGGTTTTTTCCATGGTGTTCAAGGTGTTCTCCATGGTGTTATGGTACTCAGGTGTCCATGGTGTTCTCATGTGTCATGGTGTCATGGTTTTCTCCATGGTGTTCATGGTGTCTATGGGTTTTTCCATGGTGTTCAAGGTGTTACTCCATGGTTGTCTATGGTACTCATGGTTGTCCATGGTGTTCTCATGGTGTTCATGGGTCCATGGTGTCTACATGTTGGTTATTGGTGTCCTGGTGTTCTCGGTTTACATGGTGTTCTCCCATGGTGTTCATGGTGTTTATGGGTCCATGGTGTGTCTCCATGGTATTGTCCATGGTGTTCTCGGTGTCCATGGTGTCTCCATGGTGTTCATGGTGTTCTCGCGGTGTCATGGTGTCCATGGGTTCCGGTGTCATGAGTGTCTATGTGTCTCCATGGTGGTTATGGTGTCCATGGTGTCTCGGTGTTCATGGGTCTCGCGGTGTTTATGGTGTCATGGTGTCTCCATGGTGTCTCATGTGTTCATGTCCATGGTGTTCATGGTGTTCTCATGGTGTTCATGGTGTCCATGGTGCCCATGGGTGTTTCTCCATGGTGTCCTTGGTGTTCTCCATGGTGTTCATGGTGTTCTCCCAGGCATTAATGTTGTCTCCATGGTGTTCTCTGGTGGTCCATGGTGTTCGTCATGGTGTCCATGGTGTTTTCCACTTGGTTCTACTTCTCAAAGGTTTAGAACATCCAGCTCTAGGGTTCGGCTGTAAAAAGCTATTAATAGCCATTAAATTTTTAAGGGGTTGTCACAAGAATTGAAAAATAGAAGGTCAAGGGGTAACTTTGTGGCCTCATCAAAAATCTGTCTTTACCAGAGAGAGTTCAAAGAATCTGATCGTCCCCTTTAACATTAGTGACAATCCTGTCGTCCTCGTGTTATAGCTATAAAACTCATATCCCCCCATCCCCCAGACTTTGTTGAGTTCCTTTAAGGCTCCAAAACAATTAGCAGAAGCATAAAAAAAATAATTAGGGCGTAAATAATCACATGAATGGGCGCATCAATCTGCAGCAACGTCATAAGAAGAGCTGAGTTTACCTTCCAGCATGTCCGCGATCACTCGACCTAAGTGCTTGTATCCGCTGATGTGTAACCCCTTCTTGCTAGTTGCATGTTAATTAACAGTCTTTTTGTAATTTGGGGTATTTTATGTGGTATTAACTTAATACGGGACCCCCCACAACACAATGACGAGACCACCAACTCTCCAGAGACTGATAGATGCTCAGACACCCTGCCGACATCCCACTGTTAGGGAGTGGGACACCTACCTCCACCAGTATGAAGGATGTAAACCAAGTAATGACATACTGGTGGTGTGCCCCCTCTGGCAGGATCTGTTCTTCTCTTAGTTTTTTATTGCCCTGTTTTTTTCGATAAAAGCTTTTAAAATTATGCAAATGAGCATGGGGGCTCCGGCTCCATAGGTGTCAATGCAGCCTGGAGCGACTCAGGCCTCATTGCATATATTTTTTAAGGGATAGGAAGCTTCACAATAGCAAGATCCCTACCAGAGGGGACACACACACCAGTATGTCAGTGTGCTTGGTTTACAATCCTTCATCCTGGAGTGTCAATTGATTGATCATGTACCTCCATTGCGTAGGGAGGTGATAGGAAACGTGTGTTAAAAAAGAAAGAATTGCAATGGATTCCACCTAGATACCATGCGACCTAAGGGTTGAATGTGACTTCAAGTTAGTAATGTCTAATAATATATGCCTCAAAGAATATGTACGTCGGTGTCCGGTCCTGAGTATCTGCCATTGATACAATGATATGGCCATGGTGGCGAAACCTATGGCACTGGTGCCAGGGCGGCACCCGGAGCACTCTCTGTGGGCACCCAGGCCATCACCCCCGCATGAAGTTCACCAGACAGAACTCAAGAGAATCTGCCTGCAGACCTCCTAAAATATAGGAGAATTTGCCCTCCTCCTTTTCAGCTGTGTTGGTGTCTTTAGGAGCTGAACGATTGAAGAAGTTTGTCAAAGAACAAGGACAAATAAGTTCCTGGTGTTTGCACTTTAGCAATAAATAAGTGGCTTTTGGTTTAAAATTTGGGCACTCAGGCTCTCTAAAGGTTCACCATCACTGATATATGCAGATAGTGATTAGACCTATCTGACATATTTGCGCCTTATCAAGTATGGTTTCTGTTTTGTCAATACTTATGAATACTATGAAGTTTGAATTGGGAACATTCCACATCATTTTCCACATTTGCTGATTAATAATGTTGTGTTGTACAATCAAGCGACTGTGGTTTTTCTTTTTCTTCTTTTTCTTCTTTTTCATCGCATGTTATTTATTATTTTATGTCTAATAACTAGATATGGGTTACTCTTGTTTACGATATTACCTGGGTCATTTACTTGGCCAGGTGGAGTCATTAATTATGCGCGAACATCAGGGGTGTTGTCAGTGGCATGCACATTGTATTCACCGGTCGTCTGAGCTATAATAGGCCGATAGTTCAAAAAAATAGTAGGTATATTGCTCTACGGGTGGTTTCAGCTTCCCCTTGTTAAATACATCTAGACCTGGTTTTACCCTGCCCTTTCACTAGTTATCCGGAACTTTGTATGTCCAACATGTGTGAGCCGGTTCTGTGTTATTGGCCCTAAACGTGATGATGTGCCGTGGTGGCCCGGCATCAGGACTAGGGATCTCGATCTGTCCCATGACCACTTTTGCAACACGATTCGGGTTAACGAGATGAAGGGGGGGGAAAGGGAAACGGAAACTATAACCAAAAGCCAGGGGGGGGAGGGTCGGGGGGGAGGGGGGTTTGTACCATAAAAGGTAGATCGGGTGGAGTAGTGGATCACGGAGTGAGGAGAGCCCCTTTAAGGGCTAATCCTCAGCGTCCCCGCACTTTTTTTAGTAACTTTTGCTAATTTTTTTTTCTATTTAGCTACTTCGGGTGGGGAGAAGCCGCATACGCCAGGTTACACGAGGCGGATACTCCAGCCCCCGGGAGCTCTTTACCCTCCTACTCACCATCTTCGTCGACAGATCTGAGTCTGCGCATTGCACAGGGAGGGCCTGCTTTCTGCCCTGATTGCATGCGTAGCTGCGCGCCGAAGATGGGTGAGTGAGGGGAAAAGAGGCTACATGTGGCGTGTGAGGAGCGCCCCTTGTAACCCTCACTGTGGCTACTCCACGCCCCGTAGGCGCATAAGAAAAATAGCTACAAAGTCAATAAAAGTTACTAAAAAAGTGTTAGGGGACGTGAGGATAGCCTTAAAAGGCTTACTAGCTCTCAGGCGTCGCGTGCTTTCCCCTATCTACCTCGCCGTACCTTTACGTTATCCGCATCTTTCTGTGTTACCACTTTTGTGGAGTTGCTCCGTTCTGCCCACCCCGTTACACCTCCCTGCATTCATTTCTTTAAGCGCATCTACTCGTCCCCTCCTAAGATGCCCTCCTTGGATCGCAGACCTCGCTTCCTTTCGTTATTGACCAAAATTCACTAAACCTTCCCCAATGACCACTATACCCGATTACCTTTAAGGAGCATTTGGGGGAGGTCCCTTAAGAACCACGATCCCTGAGGCTACCTCTGTAGTTGGTCGCTCCGGTGGATAACAGAGTTAACCGGTCCCCAGAACATGCGGGACATGCGCAGTACGACCTACGGCGTCGTTCAATAGCGGGAGGCCAGGCGGCACTGAAGGTGGTCGTAAGCTCGTGGATGAGGTGTGAGACAAATGAGCTGAAAATTTGACATTTATACAGTGATTTTCGCCATGTTGCCCACTTTACACGTGGTGGCACACAAGCAACGGGGACTAATCCATGAATTTTTGATTGTACCTCATGCACTAGACTTATATATGCTAATCATTGATTTTTTATGTAACTATATGATGAATTTAGTGATGTAAATAATGGCACTATGCAATATGTTGATTAGGGGGTGGGACAACGCATGTCATGTGATCACCTACGTTGATATATGATATATATTGTTATGATCCCACTTGGCTTGAAAAAGCTCAAGAGAGAGCCGAAACGTCCCTGTACGGTACTATGTTGTACTCTTAACATGGAAATAAAGAATAACACTTTTTACTGGAAGCTTGGAGTGGACTACTTTTCGTATCTTCATCGTGGTAGTTAGATATCCTTTTTAGTAGTATTGGAGGACAACCCCCAGTGTATTGGTACAACCCCATATGTAAATCCATATCTCACATGCTTTGCTACCAACATTTTACACAAAGGGGCAATTAACGTCTCTCAGGGACAATGGCTTCTTTAGACTTTCCTGCATGAGCCAGCAGGGTGAGGACATGCACATATACAATCCTGGTATATAATCGTATATATCACAGTCCTGCTGACTACTACAACATACACAAAGTCTGATACACATCTCTCTGGGGACAAAATACCTAACAATAGTCGCTAGAGCCACAGCACACAGCTGTGTGTGAGGACATGCCCCAGTTTCATCCTGGAATATAAATCTATACATCTATAGATTCAATCTATTAAATCTATACATCTATAGAACCTGCCCAGGACTGAGGACAGCCCTCCGCGTCCCCATACCAAGCGACCGTGACATCACGTGCCCTAGGCACGCAATCGCCAGCCACTCCCGTTTCTGGGCCCCAAGAAAAGGCTAGGCCCGGTGGGGGATGTTGGCAGTTGCTCTAGTTACTGGAGAATCCGACATATCTGTAAAGGAGAGACAAAGGGGGAGAAACCTAACCTTGTGATTGTCACAGTGTGAGAGGACCCGAGGACTAGTGATGTCAAGTGTGAGAGGACCGAGGCGAGGACTAGTGAGTCACAGTGTGAGAGGACCAGGACTCTGGATGGCACAGCGAGAGACCCGAGGGCTATGATGTCACAGAGGGAGCGGACCAGAGGGCTAGTGATGGGTTACGGTTGTGACCCGAGTACTTACTGATGGTGTTATGAGTGGTTAGTCGGCATGGGCTTGGGGTGATACAAGTATGGGATGTGATGCAAGTGAAAGGGAAGAGATATTACGAAGAGGCTTATGGGTGGAGTAAACGAGGTCTAATGAGTGTCACAGAGTGAGGAGGGCAGGAGGACACGTGATGGTCACAGAGTGAAGAGGGGCAGGGGATACGTGATGTCACAGAGTGAGAGGGCAGGATGATCAGTGATGTCACAGAGTGAGAGGGCAGGAGGACACGTGATGTCACACAGTGAGGGAAGGAGGACACGTGATGTCACAGGGTGAGAGGGCAGAAAGACTAGTGATGTCACACAGTGAGAGCGCAGGAGGAAATGTGATGTCACAGATCGAGAGGGCAGGATGATCAGTGATGTCACAGTGTGAGAGGGCAGGATGATCAGTGATGTCACACAGTGAGAGGGCAGGAGGACACGTGATGTCACAGAGTGAGAGGGCAGGAGGACACGTGATGTCACAGAGTGAGAGGGCAGGAGGACACGTGATGTCACAGAGTGAGAGGGCAGGAGGACACGTGATGTCACACAGTGAGAGGGCAGGAGGACACGTGATGTCACAGACTGAGAGGGCAGGAGGACACGTGATGTCACAGAGTGACAGGGCAGGAGGACAAGTGATGTCACACAGTGAGGGCAGGAGGACACGTGATGTCACACAGTGAGAGCGCAGAAGGAAATGTGATGTCACAGAGCGAGAGGGCAGGAGGACACGTGTACACGTGATGAACAAGTACAGAGTGAGGGCAGGAGGACAAGTGATGTCACACAGTGAGGCAGGACGGACACGTGATGTCACACAGTGAGAGGGCAGGAGGACACAGTGATGTCACAAAGGAGAGGGTCAGGAAGACAAGTGATGTCACACAGTTGATGAGGGCAGGAGGAAACGTGATATGTCACACATGAGAGGCAGGAGGACACGTGATGTCACAGGGTGAGAGCGCAGAAGGAAATGTGATGTCACAGAGCGAGAGGGGGAGGAGGACACGTGATGTCACACAGTGAGAGGGCAGGAGGACAAGTGATGTCACAGGGTGAGAGGGCAGGAAGACTAGTGATGTCACACAGTGAGAGCGCAGGAAGACTAGTGATGTCACACAGTGAGAGCGCAGGAAGAAAATGTGATATCACACAATGAGAGGGCAGGAGGACATGTGATGTCACACAGTGGGAGGGCAGGAGGACAAGTGATGTCACACAGTGAGAGGGCAGGAGGACACGTGATGTCACAGGGTGAGAGGGCAGGAGGAAACGTGATGTCACACAGTGAGAGGGCAGGAGGACACGTGATGTCACAGAGTGAGGGGCAGGAGGACACGTGATGTCACACAGTGAGAGGGCAGGAGGACCAGTGATGTCACAGAGTGAGAGGGCAGGAGGACACGTGATGTCACAGAGTGAGAGGGCAGGAGGACAAGTGATGTCCACAAGTGAGGGCAGGAGGACACGTGATCACACAGTGGGAGGTACAAGTGATGTCCACCAGGGAGAGCGCAGGAGGAATTGTGATGTCACACAGTGAGAGGGCAGGGACACGTGATGTCACACAGTGAGAGGGCGGAGTAAACGTGAGGTTCACACGTGAGAGGGCAGGAGGACACGTGATGTCACACAGTGAGAGGGCAGGAGGACACGTGATGTCACACAGTGAGGGCAGGAGGACACGTGATGTCACACAGTGAGAGCGAAGGAGGAATTGTGATGTCACACAGTGAGAGGGCAGGAGGAAACGTGATGTCACACAGTGAGAGGGCAGGAGGACACGTGATGTCACACAGTGAGGGCAGGAGGACACGTGATGTCACACAGTGAGAGCGCAGGAGGAATTGTGATGTCACACAGTGAGAGCGCAGGAGGAATTGTGATGTCACACAGTGAGGGGGCAGGAGGAAACGTGTGAGTGTCACACAGTGAGATGGCAAGGAGGACACGTGGAGACGGGGAACTTGTCACCAGTGAGAGGGGGGGTGGGCAGGAGGACACGTGATGTCACACAGTGAGAGGGCAGGAGGACACGTGATGTCACACAGTGAGAGGGCAGGAGGACACGTGATGTCACACAGTGAGAGGACAGGAGGACTAGCGGTCTAAGTATGGAGGAGTTTTCTAGGGAGAGGTTATGAGGTTTTGTAATCTGAGGCCTAGTGATGTCACAGACATTACTGTAGTGTAGGACTGGTGATGTCACACACAGGGGGTGGGGTTATATAGTCAGCTGATCCTGTCCCTGCTTTTCTAATGTTTCAGATTCCCTTTACTTGGTTGTAAAGCGTCTTTCTTCTGCTGTAAATGTTGGAGGGGGAGCCAGTTATTCCGCCATAAATTACTTTCAGAAAAGACTCAAACTTTTTGTTTGAGGTTACAATAATGGTCTAGGTAAGCAGTATATACCACAAACTATACAAACCTGCTGTGCAGAGGTCCAAGAAAGCTGGGTGATCTCCCCATGGGAGACATCTGGGCAGCCATATTGGATTTATATGTCTGCAGAAGGCATACAATGGGCGGCTCCATGTTGACGTGTCAAGGACCTGGGTGCGTGCCACCTTGCTCGGTCCGACCGGTTTCTCAAGTAATTCAATGCAGGAAACAATCGGTTAACAGGCAGCAAGTGTAGAAGGTTATATAGAAGTATTACAGAGCGCAGAGGATTTCCACCTCCCCCCCATCCTGCACTAAGGTGACCTCTCCTACGCCAGCGTCTGTCTAAAACCCTGATGTCACCCTGTTTTCTCCCCGACCCTTTGGACACATTGCAAAATGTGATGACACTAGAGGAAACGCAGCTCCTGATTGGTGGAGCAGATGCTGATGAGGTTTAAAAAAAAGGACTGGCTGACACCAGGGACCAGTCGCTGTCACCGAGTCAAAGGATGACATCAACATTACAGCTTTGTTTTTGTTAGTTTTTTTTCGATTGGCAAAAAAATGGGCTTAGAACGGAGCCGCTATTGTGTCTGGTGTGATACTGGCACTCACAGGGGCGCGCGCCACGCTCCGCTAATCTGATCAAACACAAATTCCCAGAGGCCTCGACCTCATCCTGATAACTGATCGGTGAGTGAGGATAATGAAATCCACATGAGTGTAATAAAATAACGAAAATATGAGATTCAGTGGTACGATATATAGTATATACAGCGATATAATAAACCACACGACTTGTAGCATAGTACAATATAGAATCCACAGCAGTGTAATAACACATAGATCTTAGTCTAGGACTCTTAGATGTCTCCCATTTCCCAGGTTTGTGATGCTTGACTTGCCCTGTCTGCCGCTGCGGGGCTGGATCTGGCTCGATGTATAAACAGCCGGTCGCCCCTCGGCAAGGATCTGGCCTTAATTATTTGGTAATTATTTTGACCCATCTGTGACTCGGCTGAGCGTACACAGTGTCTGTGCTTTCTCACCAATAATGGAAAGTAAACAATTAGGGGGGGGGGGGGTTACCTGTTGTACCCCGCAGCTCCCTCGGGCAGGTTTACAGATGGACCATAACTCTGTGGCCTCAGTCGATATCACCTCTAGCAATCGATTGGGCTCCACTTAGTGGTAGACATAACACATGTAAAGATGCATAGACTTCCCATACAGATGGGGATGCACCCAGGGTTTGCTCCAGGTTTCAGAAGGCCCCTGGGTGACAGAGCCTCAGTGGGCCCCTTTGCAGTGAACTCATGTGGCAACATTCAAAATTCAGAAACTAAAACAGTCTCCTGTTCCCTGAAATATACCCTAGCCCCCTCATGGTTATTTTATATAAAGCCCCCCTCACCCCTATGGATTGATTAGATACAGTCCCCTCTTCACTATGGATTTCTGCTCTGGGCCCCGGCGCTTGCCCAGGTATTCCCAGTGCTGGTGCCGGCCCTGGGTCCACCAACACCATCAAAAAAATGTCAGGTACGGTGCTTTTACATTATAAGTGGCCTTACCTGTGACATCTCAAATGTGTTTCCATCAGGTAACCACTGTGACATCACAAGTGTCTCTGTCAAGTAGATGCTGTGACATCACAAGTGTCTCTATGTACAACATCCCCACCAGGGGCCAACAGTGTATAGGGGTGGCTGTATACTTCGGACAGAGTCACAGCTTTGGTTGCGGCCTAGCCATGATTTTCACGGTAGCTCAGACATAGGGGCACATTTACTAACCCGGTCCAGTCACGATCCTGCAGTGCGTTGTCCGATGAGGATTCGGGTTCTGCCGGGATTCACTAAGGTCGTGCACCCGATATCCACAGGTGTAGCTACTGCGCCGAGGTCCGCCGGAGTTCACCTTCTTCTTCCTGGTGCTTGTAGGTGCTGATCTTGTGACACAAATTGCTTTTTAAATTCTGCGTTTTTTCCGAATCCGTCGGGTTGCCCGACAGCCACTCCCCCAGATTTCTGTCGCGTTAAAGCTGGTGCCGATGCACCACAATCCGATCGTGTGCACCAAAATCCCAGGGCAATTTGGCACAAGTCGGAAATATTCGGGAAACCCAACGAAAGTGCGGCGTTCGGACTCTTAATAAATGAGCCCCATAGTGTAGGCCTCATCCACACCTGTCAGGGTCAGAAAGGTGAAGCAAGAAGAGGGGAAGGCCGATCAACAATAAGGTGTACTGTAGGTGACAGGTAGCAGATTGATAGAGGGAGACCCATGAGGGTAGCAACCAGCCACATGGCTAGTTCAGTGGGTTGGTTAGCTGTAGACAAATAAAAGTTCTCTGTATGGCAGGAACCACAAACAAGTACCTCAGGCTGGACCAGTGGTCAGCTCGGCCGGATCAATCTCCAGGGAGCTGGCATCTGCTGCATATAATCAGCAATGATATGTTCTCAGCTCAGTCTGAAGACAGAGACAGTAAACCCTAGAGATCAGCCTATATTTATTGACTTTAGCCTCTGCTTCTGAAAAGTTCTGGGGAACTAGCCAATGGACAGCCTGCTTTACCTCAGGAAAAGATACAATAGTCACATAAACATCAAAAAACATATTAACCTTTTGGATAATGCCTCTAAAAGGGGTGAACTAGCCTTAAAGGAGGTATAGGCTAGAAGGTGACATAAGAAAGCTGGCCAATCCCTCTACAGCCAGGCACAGAAAGCTAACTGGGTGCAGAATTTAGTAAAGACCCGTCCTGTGGGACATTACATGTGTGTCAGGTGGCGGCTGTGACAGGTTGATCCTGTGACACCAAAAATGTGTTTCTGTCAGGTAACAGCTGTGACGTCACAAGTGTTTCAGTCAGATAGATGATATGACATCACAAACGTGTCAGATAACACCTGTGACATCAGGCAACAGCTATGACATCACAAGTGTCTCTGTAAGGTTGATGTTGTGACATCAAAAATGTGTTTCTGTCAAGTAACAGCTCTGACATCACAAGTGTTTCAGTCATATAGATGATATGACATCACAAACGTGTCAGATAACAGCTCTGACATAAGGAAACAGCTATGACATCACAAGTATCTCTCCGTCTGTACTCTGTGACATCACAAGTGTCTCTGTCAGGTAGCTGACGTTACAGGCTCTTGAAGTAAAGTCGACTCAAAAGCCGTGCACCGACTTTTATTCAAAACTGCGCTGGTCATGTGACCATAACGATCCCTAATTAACAAGATCGTTCCCTGGCAACAACAATCCATAGGCTAAAGGCCTTGACCCAGAAAACAGTTGTTACCACCCTGACAGGAGTAGCTCAAAAACAGCACCAGATTTTGGCGGGAAATTTTCCCTCCCTATAGTCCTCCATCTAGTCAGCTGCTGTGACAGGAATGTTACACCTTAACCATAGCCATAAAGTGAGACAAAATGCTGCAAAATCCAATGAGTGAAGTTAAACTGCAAACGATGTGCATGACTCCAGTACATATTGTAGTAACACACGTCATGGGTGATGTAAAGCGGTTACACAGAGCAGCAGGCCCCATCCGCTGCTACAGGAACTTATTTATAATTAAAATATCGCATTTTCCATTTCCGTGTTCACATCCAATTTATCTGATGTATGTCAGGCCTCCGTAGCCTCAGTAAATCATATATAAAGGTGTAAGGCAAATGAGAAGAACATAAATCAATACCCCACCTTCATACATACAATGCGGAGGGGCTCGGGGGTCCTCAGCACTTACACCGCGGGCCAACGGGGTCATATAGAGGATGAGATTAATCATAGTAACATGTACAATATGTCAGCACTCGGCCGTAGTACAAATTATACAAGAGGCTACATGGCCCCCGGGTGGATCTAATCTCACCCTGCGCTGTATCCAAGCCACTGGGGGGCTCCATAGGAAACTAAGCATCTTAATGGGGTGTGTAAGACGTAACATACAGGGAATATAACACTGCCAGATGATGGCCATATATCAGGGCCAGCAACAACTATACAAGACATGGAGATTCAAGGTGGCTTCTAATGTATAGTTTATAATACGGTGGGGAAATACTCGGATACTCTGCTGTGAATATTCCAGTAAAAGTCCCAAATCCTGCCCACCCAAAAAATACATATTTTCATGTGACAGTTTTATATCTTTATGACTACAAGTGCCGGCGAGGGAATACAATGAGAGGTGTCCATATGGTATCACTGACTCACCTGACAATAGAAGGATAAATCATCTGGAACCCGAATTTAGGGGAGAGATGGGAACTAGAGGGAATATACGAATAATAATACCGCAAATATTGGTAATGTGAAAATACAGTCCCATCAATGATATGGATAATAATCAATAATGATAAGTGCACATGATCAGTTATGCTTGGTTATTTATTCTTATATTATGACCACTATAATAAATGTCACTACTATAATACTGCACCCTATGTACAAGAATATAACTACAGTACTATAATACTGCCCCCTATGTACAAGAATATAACTACTATAATACGGGGGCGTGGCCACCAGCACCAGGAAGCACATCATTATACAGCCTCACATCATTATACAGGCTGTCAGTCATGCACTGGGGGTGTGGCTGTGCCTCCTACTCATGAATAGAGTGGACAGCTTGAATATGCTAATGCTTCATTGGACATTTCACAGGTCATTTGCATACAGCTTTAGGACCTCATTGCTTGGGTTTACAGGCATGTAGAGGGACAATGAAGGGATAGAGGCAATGCTCTCTAATGGCAGTTTATGAAAATATATTTAGTTTAGGGGGGTTATTTTGCATGACGGGTTCTCTTTAATTTCTTATAACTCCTCAATCCTTATCTCTGTAAGGTCATGTGATGGAGAAGAGTCAAGAGTCCCCAGGCAAATTAGATGGTTGGCCAATTTCACCAAAATAGTTGGGTTTTGGCCCGCTTACGTCAAATGTGTATGTCCAGCTTTAGGCCCAGTTCACAGTGGGGTTTAAAAAAAAAAATTGTCAAGGGATTCAGTATTTTAGAGAAACATACAGAACACCAAGAACTTAGACAGAAACTGGAATGGATCCTATAGAAAGGGCCAAAGTTTTGTCAGGTCTTCTCACAACTCAAGTTTATATTTTTGGGTATGGTTGGTATTCATTGGACCATCTCTAGTGTTAATTTTTTACCCCATACTGGTTTATGCAGACCCTCCTATTAGCTTTAATGACCTTGCTCTAGAGGTCCTACACATCAAGTATCTCCGCTAGAGAGGAAGTAACAAGTCATGTTGATGTCCAAGTCAACAATGAAGAAGACAAAAAATATGTTTTTGGGATCCTTCATGTCTTTGGGCAGATAAGTTACCATAAGAAATATCTCAGACTGTAGGGTGACAGCTTCTCTGGTACCATGCATATATCTCTACTCACTCTTCTCCGTACGTTATAATGGAGGCTACAAAAATGGAGGCTATATTTTAAGAAAAATAAGTCTCTTTCCTGGAATTCGGAGAATTGGCTTGTGAGGAGCTTGAGTGGATCAGCTGTCATCCGGTGGAAGATGCAAATCCAACTCTCAATAGACCCTTGAAACTCGGGATCAATATCCTGCCAGGAGATCTCCTCTCCAATGCTGATGTCACTTTCACTTAAGACCCAATGGGGGTCATTTACTAAGGGCCCGATTCGTGTTTTCCCGACGTGTTACCCGAATATTTCCGATTTGCGGCGATTTCCCCTGTATTGCCCCGGGATTTTGGCGCACGCGATCGGATTGTAGCGCATCCGCCCCGGCATGCGCGCAACGGAAATTGGGGGGCGTGGCCGAACGAAAACCCGACGTATTCGGAAAAACCGCCGCATTTAAAAACGGAAAATGTGTCGCTTGGGACGCGCTTACCTTCACTTGGTCCGGCTCGGTGAGTTTCAGGGCATTCGGATGCTCTTCAGCGCAGCAGCACCACCTGGTGGACGTCGGAGGAACTGCCTTAGTGAATCCCGGCCGGACCCGAATCCACCGCAGAGAACGCGCCGCTGGATCGCGAATGGACCAGGTAAGTAAATCTGCCCCAATGTTTTTAATCAAATTGTCTACAGGGTGAGGTATAAGACATCCATTACATCCCGAGCCGACTCCTTCCTAACATAAATCTCATTAATACTCCGCTCTGCTTCATCTACGATGTAGGTAAAGTCATCGGCCCACATTTACTAACAATAGTGTAGTCTGTACTATGTGCAGTGTCCTGTGTAGTCTGTAGAGGGCGCCAGACTCAGGATTTCTTGTGCATGTTCTTCATGAATCTTGCTCCCCCTGCACTGCCCCGACAGGGTGCAACATTTTTCTTTCAATGCACCTTTAACATGGGGCGTGCGATTTCCTTTAAAGCTAACCTTCTTGCATCATTTATATTATAAAATAGTCGCACCATCGATTCAGTTAAAGTTTTAGCATTTCCTCTTTTACATTTATTTTCTTGCTTACCTACTTTTATAAAATTGCCTCCATATCATATACAAATAAGCTGAAAAGAGTCATTTTTTGTGTCTGAGATGAGTCAATTTTACAGGCTACAGGGGTGACACTTCAGAGTATAGTACGTTGAAACATGATCCTTGACTTTGTCTTTACCTGTATTGCCAATTACAGAACCACTATCCCGATGCCTTTTTAAAGATAAGCCTCTCATCTTTAAAATAACACCAGAACCATAGTTCTAGCTTTCTGTATTAAGCTGCTTTACATCCCTTCACCCACTGACCGTTTTCCCTTAATGGCCCAGAGAGTCCTGTCTATTTCTATGCTATGTGACCCATACAAAAGTCGAAACTGTTAGCGTTGCGCCTGTCAACAAGTTCGCTGACCATCTCCAATAACATCCAGCAGAATTATGAATGCAGCTCTGGAGTATAGCACACTGTCAACATCATATAACTCACTTTTGGAACAAAAGACGCTGCAGTGAGTCCCCAGGGTCGTTCATCGGGTTCTCTGGTGCAGCTGACCTCTCGCTTATACGGGAACACGTGGAGAGATCGTCCGCATTAGCTCCATTCTGCGCAGCTGACATCCTCACAAAGATTTAGTGTCGTATAAGCAACCTGGTCCCATTGTTAGTGAAACGTTGTATATTATTCAGAAACAGGAAACAGTCAGTGATTTAGGACACATGAATGAATCCAGATGTGGAGCGCGGCCATTTATAGGACTGACATAATTCAGGCTGACACGGAAAACGCATCCATCTGTTTTTTTTCGGTGGGATGGGATAAGCTCATAATGGGACGTTACGCTTCCATCTTATACAATTTTTTTTATTTATTACTGATCAAATAAAAATTCTAGTAAAGGCGTCTTCCTCTTCGATGAGTCTCGAGCTGCAGATGTTGGAGTCAAGGCTGTCCCGGAGCGCACGTGGCCCCCTGTGCACATCGCCCGGAGAGAAGATGCAGAAGAACAGTCACATCTAGCGGTGTACAAAATACCGCACAAGTTTAGGACTTTAAAGGGAACCTGTCAGCAGGTTTTACCCCAATAAATCAACAGCCCCCTCAGACAGGAGATGAAATGTCCTTTCTAAGATTTCCTCTTTTATTTGAAATCTCTACCATTAACCTATAAAAAAATCTCATCCAAAGTCAGGCAAATATCACTCATCTCATAGATGACTCTTCTCAAATCTTCTGTTCTATAGCACCTAGAAACAGGCTTTATGAGCTACAGAACCAAAGATACAGACAGCTAAAGACATCGATGGAAATACAAGCTGCAGATAAAGATCATTTTTTCGCCTAGTTGTATTGTAATTGTATGTCCAGTTCTGTAGCTCACAGAACCATAAGCCTGATCTCATAATGTCTGAAGATGCGATCCTTATCTTTAACATGACACCAGAAGTTTGTTTCTAGGTGCCATAGAACAGAAGATAAAGGCTTCTGAAGTGAGACTACCCCTGAAACCACTAAACTTGACTTTGATATTTGCTTGACTTTGGGGAAGATTTTTTTATAGGTCTACAGAGTACATTTCATACCCACCTGAGGGTGCTAGTAATTTAGTGGGAAAAAAACTGGTGAGAGGTCAGGAACACCGAATATTGTGCAGGTCCGTGGATGATATTTAGCTCAGTTCCACTAGGACAAAGCAGTGACGTGTGCCTAAAATTGTTCCAGAGTGCCCACAGGAAGTATGAGGCAGTTTAAGACACACCCCCTGTATCATCATTGGTTCAGGAAGCAGGGGAGGAGTAGCAGACTCAACCAATGATGATGCAGGTGGCGCTTCTAAGACTACATCAAGCTCCTTGTAGGCACTATAGCCTAAATGAAGTCACAGGTCCTAGCACTGACCTAATGGAGCTCAACAAAAACCTGTCAAAGTTCAGACTGACAGTCACTTATAAAACATCTTTGAGTAGGACCCTACATGTAATCATCTTTAAAAAAGGACATTTCACCACCTTACACATGTGGTGATCAGCATAATGTAGTGACTGCTTCACAGATTCATGAGCACTTCGAATTTTCTCTCTAGCCCCGACACTTGCTGAGATATCCGTCCCAGTATCTGACCATTGTAAACCTGTCTACTGTCAGAGAGGAGGTGATGGAGCAAAGGAGGAGGAGGCTTGTGTTATCTTCCCTTACACTGAGACACTGAGAAAAGTATAACACACACACCCTCCTCCTCTACTTCAGAACCTCTTTTCTGTCACCGCCTGCCACTGATTGGACAATGTCATAGAAGATTAGCATAAAAACCCCCCTCCTCTGCTCCAGCACCTCCTCTCTGACAGTAGATTTGATTACAATGGTCAGATACCGGGACTGATATCTCAGCAACTGTGGGGGCTAGAAACGAAATTTAAAGACTGCATGGCCAGTCCCTTAGGCTCGAGCTGCCCATATCCTTCAGGCAATCATATGGGGTGGAAGAAAATCTTCTGTGAGAGCAATGGATCCATCTGGGTATTCTTCTTTTCTCAACATCTGCCCTTGGGAAAAGGGAACCCCCCAAAAAATGGATGATGTCCCCTTTATTCTTGACACTTGATTGAAGAACATGTCTCTATTTGATGTTCTCCACTTGGTTTCACGGGGTTCTCCATGGTGTTCATGGTGTCTATGGTTTTTTCCATGGTGTTCAAGGTGTTCTCCATGGTGTCTATGGTACTCATGGTGTCCATGGTGTTCTCCATGGTGTTCATGGTGTCTATGGTTTTCTCCATGGTGTTCATGGTGTCTATGGTTTTTTCCATGGTGTTCAAGGTGTTCTCCATGGTGTCTATGGTACTCATGGTGTCCATGGTGTTCTCCATGGTGTTCATGGTGTCCATGGTGTTCTCCATGTTGGTTATGGTGTCCATGGTGTTCTCGGTGTACATGGTGTTCTCCATGGTGTTCATGGTGTCTATGGTGTCCATGGTGTTCTCCATGGTGTCCATGGTGTTCTCGGTGTCCATGGTGTTCTCCATGGTGTTCATGGTGTTCTCCGCGGTGTTCATGGTGTCCATGGTGTTCTCGGTGTTCATGGTGTCTATGGTGTTCTCCATGGTGGTTATGGTGTCCATGGTGTTCTCGGTGTTCATGGTGTTCTCCGCGGTGTTCATGGTGTCCATGGTGTTCTCCATGGTGTTCATGGTGTCCATGGTGTTCATGGTGTTCTCCATGGTGTTCATGGTGTCCATGGTGCCCATGGTGTTCTCCATGGTGTCCTTGGTGTTCTCCATGGTGTTCATGGTGTTCTCCATGGCATTAATGTTGTTCTCCATGGTGTTCTCCATGGTGTTCATGGTGTTCTTCATGGTGTCCATGGTGTTTTCCACTTGGTTCTACTTCTCTAAAGGTTAGAACACCTCCAGCTCTGAAGGGTTCGGCTGTAAAAAGCTATTAATAGCCATTAAATTTTTAAGGGGTTGTCCAAGAATTGTAAAAATAGAAGGTCAAGGGGTAACTTTGTGGCCTCATTCATAAAAATCTGTCCTTTACCAGAGAGAAGTTTCAAAGAATCTCGATCGTCCCCTTTAACATTAGTGGACAATCCTGTCCGTCCTCAGTGTTATAGCTATAAAACTCATATCCCCCCCATCCCCCAGACTTTGTTGAGTTCCTTTAAGGCTCACAAAACAATTAGCAGAAGCATAAAACAATAATTAGGGCGTAAAATAATCACATGAATGGGCGCATCAATCCTGCAGCAAAGTCATAAGAAGAGCTGATGTTTACCTTCCAGCATGTCCGCGATCACTCGACCTAAGTGCTTGTATCCGCCTGATGTGTAACCCCTTCTTGCTCGTTGCATGTTAATTAACAGTCTTTTTGTAATTTTGGGGTATTTTATGTGTTATTAAACTTAATACGGCTGGGACCCCCACCAAACACAATGACGAGACCACCAACTCTCCAGAGACTGATAGATGATCATGCACCCTGCCGACCATCCACTGTCTATGGGAGTGGGACACCTACCTCCACCAGTATGAAGGATTGTAAACCAAGTACTGACATACTGGTGTGTGCCCCCTCTGGCAGGATCTGTTCTTCTCTTAGTTTTTTATGCCCTGTTTTTTTCAATAAAAGCTTTTAAAATTATGCAAATGAGCATGGGGGCTCCCGGCTCCATAGGTGTCAATGCAGCCTGGAGCGCCTCAGGCTCATTTGCATATTTTTTTAAGGGCATAGGAAGCTTCACAAATAGCAGATCCTACCAGAGGGGACACACACACCAGTATGTCAGTGTGCTTGGTTTACAATCCTTCATCCTGGAGATTTCAATTGATTGATCATGTACCTCCATTGCGTAGGGGAGGTGATAGGAAACGTGTGTTAAAAAAGAAAGAATTGCAATGGATTCACACCCTAGATACCCTGCGACCTAAGGGTTTGAATGTCGACTTCAAGTTAAGTAATGTCTAATAATATATGCTCAAAGAATATGTACGTCGGTGTCCGGTCCTGAAGTATCTTGCCCATTTGATACCATGATATAGGCCAGTGGTGGCGAACCTATGGCACTGGTGCCAGAGGCGGCACCCGGAGCACTCTCTGTGGGCACCCAGGCCATCACCCCAGCATGAAGTTCACCAGACAGAACTCAAAGAATCTGCCTGCAGAACCTTCCTACAATGATAGGAGAATTTGCCCTCCTCCTTTCAGCTGTGTTGGTGTCTTTAGGAGGCTGAACGATTGAAAGTTGTCAAAGAACAAGGAGAAATAAGTTCCTGTGTTGGCACTTTGCAATAAATAAGTGGCTTTTGGTTAAAATTTGGGCACTCAGGCTCTAAAAGGTTCACCATCACTGATATATGCTGATAGTGATTAGACCTATCTGACATATTTTGCGCCTTATCTAATTATTGTTTCTGTTTTGTCAGATCTTATGAATACTATGAAGTTGAATTGGGAACATTCTCACCATCATTTTCCACATTTTGCTGATTAATAATGTGTACCATCAGCGCTGTGGTTTTTCTTTTTTCTTCTTTTTTCTTCTTTTTCATCGCATGTTATTTTATTATTTATGTCTTAATAAACTAGATATGGGTTACTCTTTTTCTATGTATATTACCTTGTGGTCATACTATGTGCCACGGGAGTGGACTTCATTCTATCATGACAGGATACATATGGGGTGTAGTGGCATTTAGCTCTTGTATTCCCTTTGAGCCTATAATAGGCCATAGTTCAAAAAAATATATATATTGCCTACGTGGGTTTCAGCTTCCCCTTGTTACATACAGGGGTCTACTGGTTACCCTGCCCCTTTCACTAATATCCTGACCTTTGTATGTCACATGTGAGAGCCGGTTTTGGCTACGAGTTTGGTGCCCTCCGCTGTGCCATTGACCACTTTTGCACACTAGATTCTGCTAACGAGCCCCTTTTTTTGAATTCTTTAAAGGGAACCTACCACCACAAATCTACCTATAAAGGTAGATCGGGTGGTAGGTGGATCAACGGGACGTGAGGAGAGCCCTTTTAAGGGCTAATCCTCACGTCCCCGCACTTTTTTAGTAACTTTTATGCTAATTTTCTTATGCGGCTACTGGGGCGTGGAGAAGCCGCATCCGAGGTTACACGAGGCGGCTACTCCACGCCCCGGGAGCCTCTTTACCCCTCCTACTCACCATCTTCGTCCGACGATCCTGCAGTCTGCGCATGCACAGGCGCGGGCCTGCTGTTCTGCGCCTGTGCATGCGTAGCTGCGCGCCGAAGATGGGTGAGTAGGAGGGGAAAAGAGGCTACCGGGGCGTGGAGGAGCCGCCCCTTGTAACCTCAGATGTGGCTACTCCACGCCCCAGTAGGCGCATAAGAAAATTAGCATAAAAGTCAAATAAAAGTTACTAAAAAAGTGTGGGGACGTGAGGATTAGCCCTTAAAAGGTCTCTCCTCACGTCCCATTGATCCACCTACTACCCGATCTACCTTTATAGGTAGATTTGTGGTGGTAGGTTCCCTTTAAGTAACCATCGATCTCCTTGCGTGCCCTTACCTCTGTACGATTGGTCCGCTGCTTCTGTGCTTGTATACACATGACGTAACCGGTCCCCTTAGCAACATGCGGCTGCTGACATGCGCAGTACGCATCCTTACGGCTTGCGTTCCAACTATGCGGGCCACGCTCGCTCTCCACTGGCGCGCACTTGAATGGTTTGTTTGTCCTGTACAGCTCGTGGATCGGAGGGTGAGATACCCAATTTATTTATGTAAGCTGAAACTTTTGCTACATTTATACATTGATTTTCGCCACTGTTGCACTTTACACTGTGGTGGCACACAAGGCACCGGGGACTAATCCCTGAATTTTTGATTGTACTCATGCACTAGCACTTTATATATGTATATCATTGATTTTTTATGTATACTATATGATGAATTTTATGATGTAAAATAATGGCACTATGCAATATGTTGATTAGGGGGTGGGAACAACCATGTCATGTGATCACCTACGTTTGATATATGTATATATATGTTGTTCACTCTTACCACTTGGCTTGAAAAAGGCTCAGAGAGAGCCGAAACGTTGCTGTACTATGTTGTACTCTTAACATGGAATAAAGAATAACACTTTTTTACTGGAAGCTTTGGAGTGCTACCTACTTTTCGTATCTTCATCCTGGTGGTAGATATCCTTTAAGTATTTGGGACAACCCCCAGTGTACTTGGTACAACCCCATATGTAAATCCATATATCACAGTGCTTTTGCTACTAACATTTTACACAAAGGGGCAATTACACGTCTCTCCAGGGACAATGCTTTAGACTTTCTGCAGAGCACAGCAGTGTGAGGACATGCACATATTACAATCCTGGTATATAAATCTATATATCACAGTCCTGCTGCTACTAACAACATACACAAAAGTCTGATTACACATCTCTCTGGGGACAATACCTAACACTAGTCGCATAGAGCACAGCACACAGCTGTGTGAGGACATGCCCCAGTTCAATCCTGGAATATAAATCTATACATCTATAGATCAATCTATAAATCTATACATCTATAGAACCTGCCAGGCTGTAGGACAGCCCTCCGGTCCCCATACCAAGCACCGTGACATCAGCGTGCCCTAGGCCGCAATCGCCAGCCACTCCCGTATTCTGGGCCCCAAGAAAAGGCTAGGCCCCGGTGGGGGATGTTGCAGTTGCTCATAGTTACTGGAGAATCCGACCATATCTGTAAAGAGAGACCAAGAGGGGGAGTAACCTAACCTTGTGATGTCACAGTGTGAGAGGACCCGAGGACTAGTGATGTCACAGTGTGAGAGGACCCGAGGACTAGTGATGTCACAGTGTGAGAGGACCCAAGGACTCTTGATGGCACATTGCGAGAGGACCCGAGGGCTATTGATGTCACAGAGGGAGCGGACCAGAGGGCTAGTGATGGGTTACGGTTGTGACCCGAGTACTACTGATGTGATTATGAGGTGGTTATGTCGGCATGGGCTTGGGGTTGATACAAGGACTATTGATGGGCAGTGAAAGGGAGATATCTACGAAGAGGCTTATGGGTGGAGTAAACTGAGGTCTAATGATGTCACAGAGTGAGAGGGCAGGAGGACACGTGATGTCACAGAGTGAGAGGCAGGGGGCTGGGGGGGGGGGGGATGATCAGATGCAGTCACAGATGAGAGGGCAGGAGGACACGTGGTCACACAGTGAGGGAAGGAGGACACGTGATGTCACAGGGTGAGAGGGCAGGAAAGACCTATGTTATGTCACACAGTGAGAGCGCAGGAGGGAAATGTTGATGTCACAGACTTCAGCCTGTGGCAGGCTGAGGAGGAGGCTGGAGGACAGGAGGCTACAGGAGGAGGCTGGAGGACAGGGGGCTGGAGGCTACAGGAGGAGGCTGGAGGACAGGGGGCTGGAGGCTACATGAGGAGGCTGGAGGACAGGGGGCTACAGGAGGAGGCTGGAGGACTGGAGGCTACAGGAGGAGGACTGGAGGCTACAGGAGGAAACTGGAGGACAGGAGGATACATTATGAGGAGGATAGAGAACAGGGACCACACCATGTGAGGAGGGGTGGGGGTAGGGGTACAGGTAATATTATGTGTAAGTTTGGGGAGATAAATAAAAGTGGAAAACAAAATGTCAAGGGAGGATAAAATTAAAGATGGGTTTTATATGTTGCAGATTTGCTTTATGGGATATTATACGGGTCCATGGGGGTGGGGGGTGGCCAAAGTAAGGGGCACTGTACTATGTGGGGACCGTCAAGGTTGATATTATACTATGCTTGTGGGTGGGTCAATGGGCGTGGTTTAGAAAAAGGGGGAGGGGCTTTTGTCCCTCTTTCTCTTGTCCAAAAGTTGGGAGGTATGAGAATGTTACAGAGCAAGAAGAGCTGAAAAGATTGTACATAGTTTCCTATCCGTAGACAGCATGTTAAAGAGCAACAGGAGCTGATCAGTCATTACACAGTGTCCTATCTGCAGGCAGCATGTTATAGAGCAGCAGTTGCGGGTCAGTTTGTACACAGTGTCCCATCTGCAGGCAGCATGTTATAGAGCAGGAGAAGCTGAGCAGATTGTACATAGTGTCCTATCTTCAGGTAGCATGTTATAGAGCAGGAGGAGCTGATCAGTCTGTACACGGTGTCCTATCTGCAGGCAGCATGTTATAGAGCAGGAGAAGCTGAGCAGATTGTA
>WNYA01003048.1:0-29946 GCA_019512145.1 Engystomops pustulosus | reverse complement strand
CTCCGGTCCGTGTGGGCTCCTCCCATCAGTTCCGGTCCGTGTGGCTCCTCCCTCAGCTCGGTCCCTGTTGTTACATATCTGCACAGTCAGGACACACTCCCCAGCGCCTGCCCGCTGCAGCCTAATACTGGCAGTGATAGACTCAGCGCTCAGGACCTTCACTATTACACTACAGACGCTGCACTTTCCACATGACGCCATCACTTGCCATCTCGGTGTATCCACTGGACTCGAGGGGAGCAAACGCTGGACAAGAGAGAGGAGCGCGCTGGACCAGAGGGGAGGAGGCGCTGGACCCGGAGGGAAGGAGGCGCTGGACCGGAGGGAAGAGGAGGCCCTGACCGAGGGAAGGAGCCCTGGACCGGATGGATGAGGAGGCCCTGGACCCGGGGAAGTAGGGTCTGGACCAGAGGAGAGGAGGCGCTGGACCGGAGAAGAGAAGGCGCTGGAACGGAGGGAGGAGGAGGCGCTGGAACGGAGGGAAGAAGGAGGCGCTGGACCGGAGGGAAGGAGTGCGCTGGACCGAGGGAAGGAGGAGCCCTGGACCGGAGGGAAGGAGGAGCCCTGGACCGGAGGAAGGAGAGGCCCTGGACGCGGAGGGAAGGAGAGGCCCTGGACCGGAGGGAAGGAGGCCTGGACCGTGAGGGAAGGAGGCGCTGGACCAAGGAGAGGAGGCGCTGGACCGGAGAAAGAAGGCGCTGGAACGGGGAAGGAGGAGGCGCTGGAACGAGGGAGAAGGAGGCGCTGGACCGGAGGGAAGGAGCGCTGACCGAGGAGGAGGAGGCCCTGGACCGGAGGGAAGGGAGGCCCTGGACCGGAGGGAAGGAGTAAGGGGCCCTGGACCGAGGAAGGAGGAGGCCCTGGACCGGGAGGGAAGGAGAGAGGCCCTGGACCGGAGGAAGGAGGAAGCCCTGGACCGGAGGGAAGGAGGCGCCTGGACCAGGAGAGGAGGCGCTGGACGGAGAAGGAGGAGGCCCTGGACCGGAGGGAAGGAGAGGGCCTGGACCGGAGGGAAGGCATGGACGGAGGCCCTGGACCGGATGGAAGGAGGCCCTGGCCGGAGATAGGCGCCTGGACGGAGGGAAGGAGGCGCTGGACCAGAGGAGAGGAGGCGCTGGACCGGAGAGAAGGCGCTGGAACGGAGGAAGGAGGAGGCTGGACGAGGGAAGAGGGCGCTGGACCGGAGGAGAGGAAAGAGGAGAAGATATTCGGATATTTGAAATTCACCAGCTTTTTCTTGATTGAAACCGATATAAACATAAGGAAATCAATCAAACAATATACATTTTTTATATATGATATAATATATATAATAGAGCCTCTGCATGGAAGGATCTCAGCCTAATAAAATGACATCACACAAGAAGAACATAGATAAAAGTAAAATAATGATTATAATTATAAAATATTAACAATTCCCACCTGTTTATAGAAGTGCAGGACACAGGAGGACGGGACACCTCAGTACAGAACACTTCTTGGGATGGGGGTAAGTATAACCCCCCAACTTGGGGGATGAGCTTCATAAGTCATCATTATTGTGTCAAAACCAGAGACCTGATCATGGATGGTTTTGTGTTCCCATGATGTATAATTACTGCAGATTTTAGTAGCTGAGGACATACAATATTGTTTTTGTGTTTAAACACTCAAATGTTATCATCTTTATCAGGAATCACATTATCATAAGATCCTGGGAACATGTGACTGTGATATTTGGTAACTGGGGTGAATGTACCACCTTGATCTCATGCTCCTTCCATTATCTCCGTCTGTTACATGAGTAACAACTAAATCTGAGTTATGTGTGTCTGATGCTACAGAGATCATTAGAAAAGTAGAAAAAAACATGGTTACAAAAGACAGAAAAAAAATAGTAAGGGCCAATGAAATCTACAAATGATCCATCAAAAAACAAGTCCTCCCATCTCCCTCAGCAAAACAAAAAATTGGAACTTGTTTCATTGTGTAAAAGTCCCCACATCCTCTATATCTGCCTACTTGCTTGCCCAACTGGCGATGGTCCCTTCTCTGGGTTTGGTGCTCAAAAAGAATACAAACAATATAAGAGAGACAAAACAATGTCAGGCAAGTACCAAATCACCATAATTAGATACAGTGCGACATTGTAGCTATTATAAAACAGTGCCCCCACAGTACCCATATTGGTAATAGAGCCCCCAAAGAGCCACTTACAGTGGGAAGGGTTGCACTCATGACCAAAATAGTAAGGGTGTCCTGCCAGTGTGAAAAAATAGGGAATGGTTCCTCCGCAGTAGCTAATAGTAACTGAAAGTCACAGTGCTAATATCTTTACGTGTCCCTGTATGGGTAAGGAAAATGGCAGTTCCCTAAATTCACATACACTACAGATTGAGTTATCACATCTGGTTGATGTTTAAGCCAATTCGTGTCACCCCATTTCCCACATCCTCTATCTCTGCTCTCTACTTACTTGCTTTGCCCAGTGACAACTGGGGTGATGGTCCCTACTCTGGTTTGGGGTCAGAAAAGAAAAAAACATATAAACAGACAAAAGCAATGTCGGCAAACTACCAAAGTAACATAATAAAGATACAGTGCGACATAGAACTAATTAACAAACATGACCCCACAGTAGCCAATAAATAATGGGGCACTCACATGGGGAGAGTAGAGTGATAAGCAGTAAATCAGCAGTAGCCAACTAATGTGCTTTCATTATCAAAAATTAAAAAAGTGCACCCACAATAGCCAGTAATGCAATGGTGCTCTCACATATCCCAATACTCTAAGGGGTGTCCTCACAGTGGTGAAAATTGTGAATGGCTTCTCCACAGTAGTTAATATAGAAGCTGAAAGTTCACAGTAGCTAACATCATGTAATATCCCTGTGGTGTCTCATAGTAAACAGTTCCTTTACAGTAGCAATTTATAATTGTTAAAAATGGATTTCCTAATACACAACCGCTGAGGCCATAATGTATTAATATTAAAAAAGGATAAGTCTTATAAAAAGGCAGCCATCTGTAAAGATTCGGGGGCATGTAATGGTATATGTGAAATGTAATCTAAATGTAAGTTATTTAAAGAGAACCCGTCATGCAAAATAACCCCCCCTAAACTAAATATATTTTCATAAACTGCCATTAGAGAGCATTGCCTCTATCCCTTCATTGTCCCTCTACATGCCTGTAACCCTAAGCAATGAGGTCCTAACTGGTATGCAATGACATGTGAAATGTCCCAATGAGTCCTTAGCATATTCAAGCTGTCCAGCTTATTCCATGAGTGGGAGGCATGCCACACCCCCATGTGCTTGACTGACAGCCTGTATAATGTGTGAGGCTGTATAATGATGTGATGGCTGCTCCATGTGCTTGCTGGTGGCCACGCCCCCCTGCAGCCTGTGTGTGCATTGTGTGTGTGTGTATATGAGAGATACAGCAGCTCCAGGCAGCCATGTTACAGCACAACATGTCAGTTCATGTGTGCTGATGTCTGTGTCTCTCACTGTATATATTAGGAGATGCAGCATGTCAGCAGATGCAGCACTCACACTAGCAATGCTTTACTATACATTACACAGCAGACCTGAGCAGGGGAGAGAGAGGGGAGGGGACAGGTGTGACATCACTGCCTCTGACATGTGACCAGCCTCATTTACATATAAAGAATAGAATGATTTATAACAATGATTAATGTCTGAAATAACTGATAAAGGCTGGAGGGATCCTTGTGAGCTGCTCCAACAGGTAGAGGTGACAGGGACTAGTGACCAGACCTGATGACAGGTGTCCTTAACAAAAAAAATTGTTTTAGCACAGCTGGAGAGAGACAAAAACAGCTCAGCCAATCAGGATATGAATCATTGCAACTGCTTGTACCGAATCTAGTGCAGAGCAAGGCAGGGAAGGCAGAAGCACTGGAGCTCGGCATCGTACAGTTTTCTACTACATCACAAAGATAATTAAAACATGTCCATTTATACTATAAAACATCTACTTAGGAATAAAAAGATGAGCAATGGCAGCATTACAGTATTTGTACACACACACATTGGGGCTCATTTTCTAAGGGTCCTGCGGCCGCGATTCCGTCGTTTTCCCTTTCGAATATTTCCGATTTGTGCGAATTGCCCCGGGTTTTGGAGCACGGTGATCGGCTGTGGCGCATCGGTGGCGGCTTTCACACAACAGAAATCGGGGGCGTGGCCATCGAACAACCCGCTGGATTCGAAAAAACGCTGACTTAAAAAACTATTTGTGTCGCAAGATAGCACTCACATACAACCTGGAAGAGGAAGGTGAACTCCATCGGACCTCGGCGCAGCGCAACGCCTGCTGGATATCGGGCGGCACGACCTCAGTAGATCCCGCAGACCTGAATCCTCCTCGTCGGACAACACGCAGCGGGATCGCGACTGGACCGGGTAAGTAAATGTGCCCCAAAGAAAACTCCTCCAAAGACCCATCTCTGGGAGGGACCTACTCCCTAAATAGCTGTGTTTTCATTATTCAATCGTTGATTTTTTAAAATTATTTGACATTTTACTCTATGACGCTGTCTACTTTCGTGCAAACCAACACTTTCCTGTACAAGAATCAGAATGGTTTCCCTGTATATACCCTGCGCTGTGTGTGCAGGATCTGATCCGAGCTCTGTTTTTATTTGTGCATTTAACTTTCATACAGACCAATTCTAACTTATTGGCAGCTTTCAAACACAACAGCTCTGTACATACATAATTTTCCTAGTAAGCCTCATATGTCTCTCTGTAACTAGAAAAAAAAAAATATATATGGCTGTGAAAAAAAGAGGGAAGTAAAAGTAGAAAAACAAAAATGTAAAAAGGCCTGATAAGGAAAGGGTTAAAATAATAATAACAAAGAAATAAAAAAAAATTATTAAAACCGAATACAATGCTGTTAGAGTCACTGACTAAAGACGGCATGGATAAGGAATAGTGGACCCAACCAGCACGGTTTGTGGGAGAGGGGCAGCTCTCGTGGTGATGGAGTTGGTCCTGCAGGAGATGAGTCATGTCATCTGTCCTGCTACTTTTCTATGGTGTATCCAGGTCCAGGTTTGCAGCATATTCTTGTAGGCCACAATAGTGCCTCTAAGAATGGGGAGGCCAGGATAAATTAGACTTCATAAATAATATCACAAGAGTGTCCTCAAGTTCCATTAGATTGATCCCCGCTCCATCGTCTAGTGGTTTTGCGAATGTATTATCTGTAGGATTTAAACAAGCTTTTATTTTGCACGCTAAATGCTGAAACTAAGATGGCGCCTGTGGTATTGACCCCCAGTAGTGCCCGTATACTGGAACACACACTTCCTGGAATTGATGATGTCTGTGTGTACCCAGCCACTTCCTAGAAATTACGAGATTTCTGTTCCACCATCACAGATCTACTGAGATGATTCTGACTATCACACCACCAACATGATATGGGGAAATGTGCTACAGTGATACGTTTCAATGTGATGATAGGAGACAACACATCATCTATGTAGTCATCCTTACTAACGTGTGTCCCATCCCCAAAGTTGTTTTGTATATAATGTTTTTGGCATGAAAGGCCAGATCTACTTCCTTTTTGATCAGTAACCACTTCCTTGTGAGGAAATCTTTATTTCCATACTCCAGTTTTTGGTGTGATTTCTTTGAGACTCACTAAGCAGCCTATGGAAACTATTAGGAAACCGTGAGGTTCTGTAAGAAAGGGGAACCTGACCAATTGCACCAGTCCGTCCACCATCTCATATTCAGTACATCTAGTTGTCCTCAGATACAAGGTCATGGAGTAGTCACTAAGCTCTATTGACTATCTCCCTCTAGGATATGCGCATAGACCACCCTGCCCCTGCTTTCAGACATAGCATTCCGGATGACCAAAACACTGATGTTGGCGGATGATGCTGTAGAAAAGGGGACAATTTGCAGGACATCTACATAAGGAGGATGAAACACACACGAGGTTCAACTGACTCTTGCTTTCTGCAGTGTGGAGACTGACACAAGGGCAATGGGAGGGTTTCAGTGGAAGAAGATTGAAGGGATGATGGTCCAGACCCACATGAGATCAAAAAGCAATAATAATTTGGAGGAAGTCTGGTGGTAGGAAGCCCCACCAGTAGCAGCAGAGATGTGGAAGGTTGAAATGAAGGCCATCAGGCAGCTCATCACTGCCCTACCGTCCAGGGGACTGAGCACACAAAGGGCGGCCTAGAGGATCTCCCCGCGCTGGCTATTTCTCAAGATTTTCAGAAGGACAAGACATTGTCTGATGCACGCTTGGCCACCAGTCCCTGAACGAGCAACAATCTGAGCACCTCCTACAGGACAAACAAAACTGAGCTGTAGCAGTAGTATGACACACACAGAAAAACACAAGGAAAACACCTGATAAAGGAGATGCATTTATTGAAAGATTTGGCAAGTCATCCAAATTATCAAATACAGGACCGACATTTCCACGCAGGATTTGTTGCAATATGCAAAAAAGTGCCCCCCCTTTGGGGGAGCTTCATATTAGTTAATGTTCCGCTTTCATATAAGGAACAACTAATAATTCCTTTATGGATATTTAAACCAATGATTTTACGAGCCAGTGGTTTTTGTAAGCACTACCCTAAGTTTCTTTATAGCTTCCAATACTTCCCAAAACTATACCACTCTTTCTGTTTAGCACATCTCTCTTAACCCCTCACGTTCCTCTTCAGTTTGCTGTCATCTTGTATCTTTACTGTAAGATAGGAGAATTAAAAATGATTTTAAAACAGTATTTCCCTATGTTTTTTTCACACATTATTCCTTCTAGTGGATATATATTGTAGGTGGTTTGGGTTGTGGCCTTCTAGGGGACCCAAGTATTATAGAACTATTGGAATATTTGACAATCACCAACAGAATCCCTCCCAATCTAGCCTGCGGACCCCCTAAGGTTACATCCTTCCCGTCCACAAGCTTCAACCAGCATCTGTCAACTGTTAGTCAGCAGTCACCTCCAATCACCTTACAAAAGTGGGTTTTCTTGCAAAACTATGAGCTTATTTAAAGTGACAATAGTGGCAATATATGAACAGAGACAGTCTTCCCGGTCCCGTCCAGTTATGAAACATAAGTGACATTCAAGGTAGACAATAAAAATAGCTTACCCTGCCAAATTCTCTTGGTCAGTTCTGTTTCACCAAGCTGGCGTGGAACTTCACAGAGCCTGTCTCGGTTTGTTGTCGCTTAATCTAGCCCACCCAAAGTGACGCCCCCCCGAAGAAAACTGTTCGGATTTTTATGCAGGCTCCAACAACCCTCTTGATTTTGTAGTTATTCTAATAATAGGATGAGCGAACACATTAGTCCGAGCTTGATGCTCGTTCGAAGCATTAGTCGTACTCGAAACTGCTCGTTGCTCGACGTATTTCGCCAGCTCGCGAAGAAAATGGCAACTCCCGCCATTTGATTTTTTTGCGGCCAGAAACGGCCAACTCACAAGCCAGGAGACACTACTGCCACTCCACCCAGCATTACGTGGTACCCTTACACGTCGAAGCAGTGGTTTGGCTGGCCTGATCAGGTGACCCTTGACGATTACATAGCCCTGCCGCGCTGCTCGGATCATCTATGTCTGGATGCCGTTAGGGAGAGAGTGATTGCTGCTGCGTGCGGGATAGCGTTAGGGTGTCTATTAGCTTACTGTTAGCAGGAGTGGAGTGTTCTAACAGAACCCAAAGCACCCTGATTAGGGCTACAATAGCGTTAATATTCTTTATTTATTGATTTGATTGTGGGCTGGGCTTGCTGGCATAGTAGTGCAAGCTGTACCACATTGTTGGGAATTTGCAGGAGAACTTGCTACCGTTTGTTTAGCGCTTAGTGACACACATATCCATCTCAAACACCGTAAGGGGACAATTTATTAGGGGTTTGATTTGAATTAGCACAGGTCTGACAGATTTATTATTTTTTTTTACGTTAATTTTTTTTAAACTCAACGTCTATATCTCGGCATAGCCATGTACTTTCATGTAGGGCTAGAAAATAGCAATAGCAATTAGGATAGCATCGTTGTGTTTAAAAACAAACAAAAAAACATAAAAAAAAAAATTTACCAGTTCAAACTTCAACTTTGAAAATGAAATAAACCGAGGCTAGGTGGTAGAGCACAGGTGCGGGGACGTGGGCGTCCAACTCGCTGCAGGGGTCAAGAGGCCGTGGTCTGGGCGCGGGGTGAGACACCACCTGCTGATGAGGGAGCAGTGGAACGCCGCAGAGAGAACTTACACATCCCTAGGTTCATGTCTCACATTTCGGGACTACGTGTAGAGCACTGTTGATCCAGGCCAGAAACAGTGCGAACAGGTGAATGTTCGTGGATTGCGGACACATACTTCTAGCCATTTGTTCCACCCAGTCAGTCTTACAACAAGGGCGGGGTCACACCCATGTTCACTGGAAAATCGGCACTCCTACCACTCCTCCACCTCATCCTCCTTCCCCCCATGCTCCCCCGAGTCCCGATTACAATTTGCATTTTACCCCGGCATGACTTGAGGAACTGTTTTCTGGACCCGTCCCCAGAGTTCACAAACCACTTGTCCGTTGCTGCTGAGCTCTTTCCGATGCCACAGTTTTACACCGGTTGCAGTCTGGTGGTTGATGATGCTTGTTGACGTAGTGGGAAGAAGTGTGTGAAAGAGGTGTCCGACGCTGGGAGACACGGTTGTGTCAGACAGTGGTGAAGTTGTTTGTCAGGGCAGGAAAGTCCGAGGGGGAGCACTGAGGTCGGAGACGGAAGGATGATGAGGTGAAGATCCCAAGCTGGTTGTTGATATAGGCCGGGTGAACACAGTGCTCTTCTGTAGACGGAGGCGATTACCTATCCAGACGAAGGTGTGAGAAGAGCAGTGGTGGGGCCAGATGGAGAGGCAGAGCTGGTGCCATCACACGCCAAATGTTTCACGTAGTGAAGCTCCGGTGGCGAGGGCTAGATTTCAGAAAGATCTGTAGTGTTCTTTAAAGAAAGAAAAACAACACGGAATAGACGACGAGCTGTGGTGTGCAACCTTGTCCAAACCAGGATCAGCAGGGGTCTTCCCAACTACAGCTAACTAGCCACCATTAATGCGAAGCATAATGAATGCTAAACCACTGAGAGAAGCCCCTTCATGGGTCTTACCGAAGGACCTCCCCTTCACTTCCTGTCTTCTTCACCTCTTCCGCTACCCTGCCCCCTCGGGGAGGAAGGGCCCATTCCCTGTACTGCCCTTCCCTGTTCTCGCTCACCGTCAGCTGCTTCTCAGGACGTCCGCCCCTTACTCCGGTCGCCGCACTCGCCTTGATCCACCCATCTTCACTTGCAGCGTTCGCCTCCTACCCCAGACACTGGAGACAAAAAGGAAGTATAGTTGCAACCCCACCACACGTCTCTCAAGGCCCTCACGTCCACATCTCCAGATTATAGCTTGGATGCTGCCCTATAGGACTGGTAGAGGACGAGGCCTTTCGCACCTCATACGGCGGCCGCCCTCCAGTTTTCGGTCCCCGCACGCAACTAGTTTTCCCGATGTGTGCCGCTCCAGCCTGCACCAGCAGTGTCAGACAACATCATCCGTGCCCCGCAACGCCATTTCTGACAAGTTCCACCTGACCACGGACACTGGACGGTGCTGGGCGGGCAGGGCCAATATATAATCGCTGACGGCCCACATTGGGTTAACTTGGTGGAGGCTGGTCCCAGTCTGACCCTGCGGACTGTAATATACTTGCACGACGCCGAGGATTGGCGGGGTTACTCTCAAGGTCGTTTTTCAGGGCCTACTATGCTCCTCCTCTCACCAGCCTCCTCTTAAACTCCTATCCAACATAATACCCATCGTTGGCATGGCCGCCATCAGACGGTAGCTCTAGGACACGCATCAGTGCCGCGCTAGCGACAGGCAGGCGGTGCTCAAACTGCTGAAGCCTAGCGATATAAAGGCACAGCGCCCAAGAGTTATGACAGGGGCATCACGGCGCAGACGGATCTGTGGCTGGCACCGCTGAACCTGAGACACAGGCATGGTGTGTGTGACAACGGCCGTAACATGTGCGGCTCTGCAACTCGTATAGAACTGACACATGAGCCATGCCTGGCCCTGTTTTGTAACGCGATAGTTTCAGCGTGTTCCTCAAGCATACCCGATCTGTCTGATTTGCTACGAAGCTGCCGCATCTGTGCGCATTTCAGGAATCCAGCACAGATGATGCCTGCCACTCTCAGTGGCAGCCGCACGCCGCTCCAACTGCCCGCTCACCGACTGTTGTGCGACGTCGCCCACGGAGTGTGGAATTCAACATTAACATGTTATCCTAAGTTTACAGCAGCGCAGAGCGATTGTAGACTGCAGTAGTCAACTTCCACCAAATGTAGTCAGGTCAGTCAGCTTCCTCCTCAGTCTACACTTGAGGGGTTGGAGGGATTTGATATGCGTTGCAGTGTGAGTAACTTTGAGGAGTCAAACAAAGATGGTCAGTGGAGATGCGCCATTCATCGCATCACTCACCCGCTGCTTGGCCTGTTGAAAACTCTCTGCTCAGCAGATAGTGGGAAGCTTTGCGCTCGTCACAAGGTACTAGTGGAAGAAATTCCCTTGTTGAATTAGCCAAAGCACCCTCTGTGGCTCCTCCCATCAGCTCCGGTCCGGTGTGGCTCCTCCCATCAGTTCCGGTCCAGTGTGGCTCCTCCCATCAGCTCCGGTCCCTGTTGTTATACAGAGTCTGCAGCAGTCAGGACACATCCCCAGCGCCTGCCCGCTGCAGCCTAATACTGGCAGTGATAGGACTCAGCGCTCAGGACCTTCACTATTACACTACAGACGCTGCACTTTCCACATGACGCCATCACTGCCATCTCTGTGTATCCACTGGACTCGAGGGGAGCAAACGCTGGACCAGAGGAGAGGAGGCGCTGGACCAGAGGGGAGGAGGCGCTGGAACCGGAGGGAAGGAGGCGCTGGACCGGAGGGAAGGAGGAGGCCCTGACCCGAGGGAAGGGCCCTGGAACCGGATGGACTGAGGAGGCCCTGGACCCGGGGAAGAGGGTCTGGACCAGAGGAGAGGAGGCGCTGGACCGGAGAAGAGAAGGCGCTGGAACGGAGGGAGGAGGAGGCGCTGGAACGGAGGGAAGAAGGAGGCGCTGGACCGGAGGGAAGGAGGCGCTGGACCGGAGGGAAGGAGGAGCCCTGGACCGGAGGGAAGGAGGGCCCTGGACCGGAGGAAGGAGGAGGCCCTGGACGCGGAGGGAAGGAGAGGCCCTGGACCGGAGGGAAGGAGGCCCTGGACCGAGGGAAGGAGGCGCTGGACCAAGGAGAGGAGGCGCTGGACCGGAGAAAGAAGGCGCTGGAACGGGGAAGGAGGAGGCGCTGGAAACGTAGGGACGAAGGAGGCGCTGGACCGGAGGGAAGGAGCGCTGACCTGAGGAAGGAGGAGGCCCTGGACCGGAGGGAAGTAGGAGGCCCTGGACCGGAGGGAAGGAGTAGGGGCCCTGGACGCGAGGAAGGAGGAGGCCCTGGACCGCGGAGGGAAGGAGAGGGCCCTGGACCGGAGGAAGGAGGAATATCCCTGGACCGGAGGGAAGGAGGCGCCTGGACCAGGATGAGAGGAGGCGCTGGAACGGATGAAGGAGGAGGCCCTGGACCGGAGGGAAGGAGGCCCTGGACCGGAGGGAAGGAGGAGGCCCTGGACCGGAGGGAAGGAGGCGCTGGACCAGAGGAGAGGAGGCGCTGGACCGGAGAAGAGAAGGCGCTGGAACGGAGGGAAGGAGGAGGCGCTGGAACGGAGGGAAGAAGGAGGCGCTGGACCGGAGGGAAGGAGGCGCTGGACCGGAGGGAAGGAGGAGGCCCTGGACCGGAGGGAAGGAGGAGGCCCTGGACCGGAGGGAAGGAGAGGCCCTGGACCGGAGGGAAGGAGGCCCTGGACCGAGGGAAGGAGGCCCTGGACCGGAGGGAAGGAGGCCGCTGGACCAAGGAGAGGAGGCGCTGGACCGGAGAAGAGAAGGCGCTGGAACGGAGGAAGGAGGAGGCCGCTGGAACGTAGGGAGAAGAGGCGCTGGACCGGAGGGAAGGAGCGCTGGACCTGAGGAGGAGGAGGCCCTGGACCGGAGGGAAGGGAGGCCCTGGACCGGAGGGAAGGAGTAGGGGCCCTGGACGCGAGGAGGAGGAGGCCCTGGACCGGAGGGAAGGAGGGGCCCTGGACCGGAGGAAGGAGGCCCTGGACCGGAGGGAGGAGGCCGCTGGACAGGGAAGGTAGGGCGCTGGAACGGAGTGAAGGAGGAGGCCCTGGACCGGAGGGAAGGAGAGGGACCCTGGACCGGAGGGAATGAGGAGGCCCTGGACCGGAGGAAGGAGGGCCCTGGACCGGAGGAGAGGGGCCCTGGACCGGAGGGAAAGGAGGCGCTGGACCAGAGGAGAGGAGGCGCTGGACCGGAGAGAAAGGCGCTGGAACGGAGGGAAGGAGGAGGCGCTGGAACGGAGGGAAGAAGGAGGCGCTGGACCGGAGGAGAGGAAAGAGGAGAAGATATTTCGGATATTTTGAAATTCACAGCTTTTTCTTGATTGAAACCGATATAAACATAAGGAAATCAATCAAAACAATATACATTTTTTATATATGATATAATATAATATAATAGAGCCTCTGCATGGAAGGATCTCAGCCTAATAGAAATGACATCACACAAAGAAGAACATAGATAAAAGTAAAATAATGATTATAATTATAAAAATATTAACAATTCCCACCTTGTTATATAGAAAGTGCAGGACACAGGAGGACGGGACACCTCAGTACAGAACACTTCTTGGGATGGGGGTAGATATAACCCCCCAACTTGGGGGATGAGCTTCATAAGTCATCATTATTGTCAAAACCAGAGACCTGATCATGGATGGTTTGTGTGTCTCATGATGTATAATTACCTGCAGATTTTAGTAGCTGAGGACATACAAATATTGTTTTGTGTTTAAACATCTCAAATGTTATCATATTTATCAGGAATCACATTATCATAAGATCCTGGGAACATGTGACTGTGATATTTGGTAACTGGGGTGAATGTACCACCTGATCTCATGCTCCTTCCATTATCTCAGTCTGTTACATGAGTAACAACTAAATCTTGAGTTATGTGTGTCTGATGCTACAGAGATCATTAGAAAAGTAGAAAAAAACATGGTTACAAAAAGACAGAAAAAAAAAATTAGTAAGGGCCAATGAAATCTACAAATGATCCATCAAAAAACAAGTCCTCCCATCTCCCTCAGCAAACAAAAAAATTGGAACTTGTTTTCATTGTGTAAAAGTCCCACATCCTCTATATCTGCCTACTTGCTTGCCCAACTGGGCGATGGTCCCTTCTCTGGGTTTGTGCTCAAAAAAGAAATACAAAACAATATAAAGAGACAAAAAACAATGTCAGGCAAAGTACCAAATCAACCATAATATAGATACAGTGCGACATTGTAGCTATTATAGAAACAGTGCCCCCACAGTAGCCAATATGGTAATAGAGCCCCCAAAGAGCCACTTACAGTGGGAAGGTTGCACTCATGACCAAAATAGTAAGGGTGTCCTGCCAGTGGTGAAAAAATAGGGAATGGTTCCTCCGCAGTAGCTAATATAGTAACTGAAAGTCACAGTAGCTAATATCATTAACGTGTCCCTGTAGTGGTAAGGAAAATGGGCAGTTCCCTAAATTCACATACACTACAGATTGAGTTATCACATCTGGTTGATGGGTTAAGCCAATTCGTGTCACCCCATTTCCCACATCCTCTATCTCTGCCTACTTGCTTGCCCAGTGACAACTGGGTGATGGTCCCTACTCTGGTTTGGGGTCAGAAAAGAAAAAAAAAACATATAAACAGACAAAAAGCAATGTCAGGCAAACTACCAAAGTAACCATAATAAAGATACAGTGCGACATAGTAACTATTATACAAACAGTGACCCCACAGTAGCCAATAAATAATGGGTGCACTCACAGTGGGAAGAGTAGAGTGATCAGCAGTAAATCAGCAGTAGCCAACATAATGGTGCTTTCATTAAAGCCAAAATTAAAAAAGTGCACCCACAATAGCCAGTATAGCAATGGTGCTCTCACATATCCAAAATACTAAGGGTGTCCTCACAGTGGTGAAAAATTGTGAATGGCTTCTCCACAGTAGTTAATATAGAAGCTGAAAGTCACAGTAGCTAACATCATGTAAGTATCCCTGTGGTGTCTCAATAGTAACAGTTCCTTTACAGTAGCCAATTTAGTAATTGTTAAAAATGGATTTCCTTAATACACAACGGCTGAGGCCATAATTGTATTAATATTAAAAAAGGATAAGTACTTATAAAAAGGCAAGCCATCTGTAAAGATGTCGGGGGCATGTAATGGGTATATGTGAAAATGTAATCTAAATGTAGAGTTATTTAAAGAGAACCCGTCATGCAAAATAACCCCCCTAAACTAAATATATTTTCATAAACTGCCATTAGAGAGCATTGCCTCTATCCCTTCATTGTCCCTCTACATGCCTGTAACCCTAAGCAATGAGGTCCTAAAGCTGTATGCAAATGACATGTGAAATGTCCAATGAGTCATTAGCATATTCAAGCTGTCCAGCTTATTCATGAGTGGGAGGCATAGCCACACCCCCAGTGCTTGACTGACAGCCTGTATAATGGTGTGAGGCTGTATAATGATGTGATGGCTGCTCCATGTGCTTGCTGGTGGCCACGCCCCCTGCAGCCTGTGTGTGCATGTGTGTGTGTGTATATGAGAGATACAGCAGCTCCAGGCAGCCATGTTACAGCACAACATGTCAGATTCATGTGTAGCTGATGTCTGTGTCTCTCACCTGTATATTAGGAGGATGCAGCATGTCAGCAGATGCAGCACTCACACTAGCAATGCTTTACTATACATTACACACAGACCTGAGCAGGGGGAGGAGAGGGGAGGGGGAACAGGTGTGACATCACTGCCTCTGACCATGTGACCAGCCTCATTTACATAATAAAGAATAGATGATTTTACAATGATTAATGTATGAAATAACTAGATAAAGGCTGGGATGGGATCCTTGTGAGCTCTCCACAGTAGAGGTGACAGGACTAGTGACACAGACCTGATGACAGGTGTCCTTTAACAAAAAAAATTGTTTTAGCACAGCTGGAGAGAGACAAAAACAGCTCAGCCAATCAGGATACTGAATCATTGCAACTGCTTGTACCGAGATCTAGTGCAGAGCAAGGCAGGGAAGGCAGAGCACTGGAGCTCGGCATCGTACAGTTATCTACTACATCACAAAGATAAATTAAAACATGTCCATTTATACTATAAAACATCTACTTAGGAATAAAAAGATGAGCACATGGCAGCATTACAGTATTTGTACACACACACATTGGGGCTCATTTTCTAAGGGTCCTGCGGCCGCGATTCCGTCGGTTTTCCCGAATATTTCCGATTTGTGGCGAATTGCCCCGGGTTTTTGGAGCACGTGATCGGCTTGTGGCGCATCGGTGGCGGCTTTCACACAACAGAAATCGGGGGCGTGGCCATCGGACAACCCGCTGGATTCGGAAAAAACGCTGAATTAAAAAAACTATTTGTGTCGCAAGAATAGCACTCACATACACCTGGAAGAGGAAGGTGAACTCCATCGGACCTCGGCGCAGCAGCAACGCCTGCTGGATATCGGGCGCACGACCTCAGTGAATCCCGGCAGACCTGAATCCTCGTCGGACAACACGCAGCGGGATCGCGACTGGACCGGGTAAGTAAATGTGCCCCAAAGAAAACTCTCCAGAAGACCACCTCTCTGGGAGGACCTACTCCCTAAATAGCTGTGTTTTCATTATTCAATCGTTGATTTTTTAAAATTATTTTGACATTTTACTCTATGGACGCTGTCTACTTTCTGCAAACCAACACTTTCCTGTACAAAGAGATCAGAATGGTTTCCCTGTATATACCCTGCGCTGTGTGTGCAGGATCTGAGCCTGAGCTCTGTTTTTATTTGTGCATTTAAACTTTCATACAGACACAATTCTACTATATTGCAGCTTTCAAACACAAACAGCTCTGCTACATACATTTCCTAGTAAGCCCTCATATGTCTCTCTGTAACTAGAAAAAAAAAAATATATATGGCTGATGAAAAAAAGAGGGAAGTAAAAAGTAGAAAAACAAAAATGTAAAAAGGCCTGATAAGGAAAGGGTTAAAATAATAAGATAACAAAGAAATAAAAAAAAAATTATTAAAACCGAATAAAATGCTGTTAGAGTCACTGAGCTAGAAGACGGCATGGATAAGGAATAGTGGACCCAACCAGCACGGTTTGTGGGAGAGGAGGCAGCTCTCGTGGTGATGGAGTTGGTCCTGCAGGGAGAGGTCATGTTACATCTGTCCCTGCTACTTTCTATGGTGTATCCAGGTGCCAGGGTTTGCAGCATATTCTTGTAGGCCACAATAGTGCTCTAAGAATGGGGAGGCCAGATAAAATTAAGACATTCATAAATTATATCACAAAGAGTGTCTCAAGTTCCATTAGATTGATCCCGCTCCATCTCTAGTGGTTGTGCGAAGTATTACTGTAGGATTAATAAAAAGGCTTTTATTTTGCACGCTAAATGCTGAAACTAAGATGGCGCCTGTGGATTGACCCCCAGTATGTGCCCTATACTGGCAGCACACTTCCTGGAATTGATAGATGTCTTGTACCCAGCCACTTCCTAGAAATTACAGAGAATTTCTGCTTCCACCATCACAGATCTACTGAGCATGATCTGAACTATCACACCCATACATGGACTATGGGGAAATGATGCTACAGTGCTACGTTCATGTGATGATAGAGACAACCAATCATCTATGTAGTCACTCCTTACTAACTGTGTAGTCCCCTCCCCAAAGTTGTTTGTATATAATGTTTTGGCATTAAAGGCCAGATCTACTTCCTGTTTTGATGAGTACCACTTCCTGTTGAGGAAGATCTTTATTCCATACTCCAGTTTTGGTGTGATTTCTTTGAGCTCACTAAGCAGCCTATGGAAACTATTAGAATACCTGAGGTTCTGTAAGAAAGGGGAACCTGACAATTGCACAGCCGTCCACCATCCTCCTATTCAGTACATCTAGGTTGTCTCAGATACAGGTCATGGAGTAGTCACTAATGCTCTATGATATCTCTCCTAGATGGAATCGCATAGACCATCCACCTGCCCCTGTTTCAGACATAGCATTCCTGGATGACCAAACACTGATGTTGGCGGATGATGATGTAGACAGGGGACAATTGCAGGACATCTACCATAAGGAGGATGAAACCCAAGGGTCAACTGCTCTTGCTTTCTGCAGTGTGGAGACTGACAAGAAGGGCAATGGGGAGGGTTCAGTGGAAGAAGATCTGAGGGATGATGGTCCTAGACCCAACATGGATCAAAAGCAATAATAATTTGGAGGAAGAGCTGGTGGTCAGGAAGCCCCAAGTAGCCAGCAGAAGATGTGGAAGGTTGAAAAGGCCCATCAGGCAGCTCATCACTTGCTACCGCCCAGGGACTGAGCACACAAAGGGCGGCCTAGAGGATCTCCCGCGCTTGGCATTTTATCAAGCATTTTCAGAAGACAAGACATGTCCTATGCACGCTTGGCCACCAGTCCCTGAAGCGAGCAACAATCTGAGCACCTCCTACATGACCAAACAAAACCTGAGCTGCAGTAGATGACACACCAAGAAAAACACAAGGAAACACCTGATAAAGGAGATGCATTATTTGAAAGATTTGGCAAGTATCAAATATACAAATACAGGACCGACATTTCCCGCAGGATTTGTTGCAATATGCAAAAAAGTCTGAGCTTCATATTAGTTAATCCGCTTCAATATATAAGGAACAACTAATAATTATCCTTTATGGATATTTAAACCAATGTCTTTTACGAGCCAGTGGGATTTTTTAGCACTACCCCTAAGTTTCTTTATAGCTTCCAAACTAATTCCACTCTTTGCTTGCTTTAGCACATCTTCCACCTCACGTTCCTCTTCAAGTTTGCTGTCCTCTTGTCTTTTACTGTGAAGATAGGAGAATATAAAAATGATTAAAACAGTTATTCCCTATGTTTTTTCACAATTTATTCCTTCAGTAGTGGATTATAATGTAGGTGGTTTGGGTTGTGGCCTTCTAGGGGACCCATAGTATTATAGACACTATGATAATCTGACAATCACCAACAGAATCCCTCCCAATCTAGCACTGCGGACCCCTAAGGGTTACTCCTTCCCGTCCCACAGCTTCAACCAGCATCTGTCAGACTGTTAGTCAGCAGTCACCGTCCAATCACCTTACAAAGTGGTTCTTTGCCAAAACTATGAGCTTATGTTAAAGTGAACAATAGTGGCAAATATATGACACAGAGACAGTCTTACCCGGTCCGTCCAGTTAGTGAAACAGAAGTGACATATCAAGGTAGACAATAAAAATAGCTTACCCTGCAAATTCTCTGGTCAGTTCTGTTCACCAAGCTGGCGTGGAATCTTCACAGAGCCTGTCTCGGTGTTGTTGTCGCTTACTCCTAAGCCCACCCAAAGTGACGCCAGAAAACTGTCCGGGATTTTTATGCAGGGCTCCAACAACCCTCTTGATTTTGTAAGGTGATTCCTAATTAATAGAGATGAGCGAACACACGGTAGCTCTAGGCACAGCAGCAGTGCCGTCGCTAAGCGACAGCAGGCGGTGCTCAAACTGCTGAGCCTAGGCGACAAAAGGCACACCGCCCAAGAGCTATTACAGGGCATCACGGCGCAGACTGATCTGTGGCTGGCACCGCTGAACCTCAAGCCGGGAATGGTTGTGTGTGACAACGGCCGTAACCTGGTGGCGGCTCTGCAACTCTCCCTACAACTACTGGGTTTCAAAGCTGGACATGTGGCACGAACTGACGCTGTACGCCTTGGAGGTTCTTGCCTGCCCTGCCGCTAGCGTGTTGAGCACTCGAGCATCGGGAAAAGTTTGTCTCGAATAACGAGCACCCGAGCATTTTAGTGCTCGCTCATCTCTACTCATATGGCCTCACATATAAATTCACATATAGCCTCATATCACCTTACATAATACTTCACATATTACCTCAAATATAACCTCATATTACCTTACACATTGCCTGATAAATTACCTTGCATATTACCTCATATCACCTCACATATAACTTCACATATTACCTCATATTACCTTCCTTATGACCTCACATATTACCTCATATTACCTACCTTATTACCTCACACATTACATCATGTCACCTTACTAAAACATAATCACCTCTCGCTTCTTCTAACACTAAGCCCTCACTGCTGCCCTCCTTTCTGTATGCACATTGCAGAAAGCCACAGTGGTTGGCAGTTATAGGTTTAATCATCACTGTAGAAAACTTCTGATGGTCTGCAGTCTGCACTTTCAACAGAAGCTGAGCATAGGGAAGATAGTCCCATGGAAGTTGAGGTGCTGTCTGCTATGTATTTGACCAGAGGCATTTCTACCACCTGATGGGACGTTAGATCACCCGGAAAGTGTATATAACTCCCTGTTTGCTGTTTTCTGGAACATCAAACTATACTGAAACTAATGATTTTGCTGTAGCTTCAAGCAATACTGACAGCTATACAGTCGCTAGTGTCACAACGTCATCTGCTGGCTGACATTCTAATGTGTGTGCCGCCATTGGCACACACTATGATGTCAGCGAGCGACATCACCTCGCGAAGACACAAAGCCGAAGCTGGACATCGATGAAAAAAAGAGGATCTGCTGGGGGGCATCACAATGTACACAATTTGTCTTTTTTATAGTATTTTTAGTGTACGGTGTACGACCCCCAAAATATACAAAAAAAAGAAACCCAAAATTGACAATTTTCTTTTCTTCCATACATTAAGGAGTTAATAAAATCTCATCAATAAGCTAATGACCCACTTACATGAAGTACTTGTAAAGTGCATCTCATGTCGCAAAAAATAAGCCCTTATATGTCCAAATTGCCAATAAAATTAAGATTGTATAGCCAATAAAAAGTGACAATGCATAATCTGCTCTGAATGGCGCAGCTTCCCTTCGATGCCCTGGCGTGTGCCCATACAGCAGGTTACCACCACATATGCGGGATTTTTATACATGGGAGGGATTGGGTATCAAATATTGTGGAGCGTTTTGGTATTTTATCCACTGAGAATTTGTACATTTTATGAAAAACACATTCATTTAGCCAAAAAAATAATAATTTTGAAATTGCATCTGATTTTGTTGTAACCCCTGTAAAACAATTAAAGGGTTAACAAACTTCATAAAAGTTGTTTTACGTACGTTGAGGGGTGTAGTTTCTATAAGGGGGTAATCTATGGGGTTTTACTTTTATTTAGGCCTCTCAAAGTAAAACATGTGGTAAAACATAAAGTAGACATTTGGTGAATGTTAGTTATTATGTTTTTTGGTGTTATGACTCATGTGTGGAAAAAGTAGAACATTTTGAATTTCGAAAATTGAGAATTGTTCCAAATTTTCACCAAATATCAGATTTTCTCATAAATAAATGCAAAACATACCACCAAAATTTTTAAACTAACATGAAGTCACGAGAAAACAATTTCAAAATCACTTGGATATGTTAAAGCGTTCCAAAGTTCTAACCACTTATTGTGACACAGGGTAGATTTGAAAAAATGGGCCGTGTCAGGAAGGTGAAAAGTGGCTTCGGCGCTAAGGGGTTAATATACAGCATTTCACAGATATAATCCCACCTGTCTCTATCAGTCCTGCTGTACATAATTTCAGTTGCCCCTAGACACGACCCTGTAACTTCTGACTTAAGGTCAGGTGGCCGCCATCTTGTGAGATTGTGCAGATGAGATTATTGTGTCTTTCTGCTGTGCCTGTAGCCCCGCCCCCTCCAGAGAGCTTAGGAACACTAACTTCCTGCCAGGAGATCATGAACAGAGAGAGAGGCTGCAAACTACAAGCTACAAGGAGATAAGTGATCAGGAGGAAGGGAGCGGCAGGCACATGTCTGTGAGATGTAGCAGAGCTCACAGTGTAACAGTGTAAAAGTCTGTCAGCCTCTGTCATGCATCTCTGATCTGTCTTATCTCTCTCTATGTGTCAGTGTGTTAGTACAATGTGAGAAGCCGGATGAAAGTGTATATACACCTGTACCCTGATAATCTAACCACATTGTGATCCATTTAGTTCTGTGTAGTGGCAATGTGTCTTCTTAGAGAGGCCCCGCCCACCCCCTGGAATATAACACTGAGCAGCCTAGAGAGTGATAGGAGCTAAAACAGCAATAACACTGAGTAGAATTGTAAAGTAAGGGGTTAAAACCTTTAGGTTTCAACCTAAAGTAAAATCCACAGGAGACAGACGGGGTTGTAACTGCTTGGGAACCATGATGGTCTCATCCATGATGGTTGTGGCAGTGTTAAAATGATGAATTGCATCCAGGAGGGAATAAGCTGCTGAAGATTGCACACTGACACCTCCGTGCTGCTCTATTCATTATATCATCATCCTCCCTTCCTCTCTGTCTGGGTACCAGCAGCTCCACCAGCACACTCATAAGCACTGTAAGTGTAACAAGTAAGCACTGCTGATGTATCTATGCTGTATGCCGCTATATGGAACTCTGTGGGGGTCATTTACTAAGGGCCCGAATTGCATTTTTCCATCGGGTTTCCCGAATATTACCGTTTTGTGTCGAATTTCCCTGGGTTTTTGGCGCACGCGATCGGATTGTGGTGCATAGGCGCTGGCATGCACGCGATGGAAATCGGGGGGGGGGGGGGGGGGGGCGTGACCATCGGAAAACCCGACGGATTCGGAAAAACCGCCATATTTTTATTTAAAAAATGTGTCGCTCGACACACACTTACCTGCACCCAGGAATAGCTTGATGAACTCCGGTGAACTCCGACGAACTTCAGCACAGCAGCGACACCTGGAGGACATTGGGGGCACGACCTTAGTGAAGACCCGAATCAGCGTCTGAGAACCCGCCACTGGATCGGGAATGGATCGGGTAAGTAAATCTGCCCCTATGTGTGTATGTGCTGTATGTGTGTGTATATGTTATGTGTATTTGCATTATGTGTGTAATTAGTGTGTGTATTCTGCATGTGTGTATATGGTATATGGTACATAGTGGTCGTCCTCCATATCAATTCTAGATTTGATCAAACAAAAAAAATCAGGAGAAGACATAACACACCCACATATTCAGGGAAACTGTAATGAATGTTGGATGTGTCATCTGTAATATCCAAGAGCAGAGCATAGTACTTTGTTACCTCCAATGAGCCATTGATGTCAGATGGGATCTCCACCACTACTAGAGTTCCTCTCACTACCATAGACAACATGGGAAACACCTGCCCTAACTCTGGATCAATGGAACCTCAAATTCAAAATTTTTGAATTCCTCTTTCAAATAACTGGGTCTGAACACCCAAAGGGCCTTTAAGGCCCCTTCCACACTAGCGTTGCATATCACGTCCGGGTGCAATGCGTGAAAAACTGACGTTTTTGGCTGCGTTTTTGTTCCATTCTTCCTTGGAGTCATTAGCGTTTTTGCGTTTTTCACGCGCGTGTTGTTCGCATTTTTTTTGCGTTTTCGGTGCGTTTTTCACGCGCGAGTCAATGGGAGACTCGAGCATTTTTCAAAGGGACTATGGTTTGGGATTAAAATGTGTTATTTAATTGAAAAAGAATGTCTTCTGATAAGTGATCAGATGTATGCAAACATCTGCAATCTATTCTTCACTGTTCTGCGCGTAGATTATCTCCCGACAAGTTATCAGATGTGAAGAACAGCGAAGAATAGAATAAAAACAGTGAACACAGTGAACACAGGATCATTTAAGTGAAAAACACAGTGAAAAACACAGTGCAGAATAGATTACAGATGTTCGGCACATCTGCTTACTTGTCGGGAGATACGCGCGGAACGGTGCGAACAAAATAGCATGTGAAGAACAATATATATGTGTGAAGAACACATATAGCTGCTGGATGTCCAGAACAGAGTTTGTACCATTGGGTTTTTGGAAGGCCAATTTGGCTGCAAATGTTTTGTGGTGCCACAGTGTACTTGAACAGCCCCTGAAGTAAAAGTACAATAGAAAACTCCCAAAGATGTCACCATTTAGGAAACTAGACCCCTCAAAGAATTTATCTGGGGTTGGGGGTGAGAATTTTAACCTCCAACATGCTGGCCAAAATCTAATGCAACGTAAATGGTGCAGAGTAAAAGATGCATTTTAATCTCAAAAATTTCATTTTAGTGCCTAATATATTGTGCCCAACCCATGCCACTTTAGACAAACACCCCAAAAATCATTCTGCAGGTTGTCCCGAGTACGGCAATACCACACATGTGCCAAAAATTGACAGGCTGGGCACACAGCAGGTATGAGAAGGGAAGGAGCAAAATTTTGCTTTTGGAGCTCCATTTTCACCTGTCTGGATTTGGAGTGCCATCTCATGTTGGCAGGGCCCCTGAGGTACCAGTGCAATAGAAACCCCTGAGAAATTATACAATTTTGGAAACTAGACCCCTCAAAGAATTTATCTGGGGTTGTGTCAAGCATTTTAACCCCCGACATGATGGTCAAAATTTAATGCAAAGTAAATGGTGCATATTAAAAATTGCGTTTTTATCTCAAAAATGTCATTTTAGCACCTAAAATACTGTGCCCAACCCATGCCACTTTAAACAAACACCCCAAAAATCATTCTTTGGGTTGTCCCGAGTACGGCAATACCACATATGTGCCAAAAAATTGACAGGCTGGGCACACAGCAGGGATGAGAAGGGAAGGAGCAAAATTTTGCTTTTGCAGCTCCGTTTTCACACGTTTGGATTTGGAGTGCCATGTCATGTTGGCAGGGCCCGTGAGGTGCCAGTGCAATAGAAACCCCCAATAAATTATACCATTTTAGAAACTACACCCCTCAAAGAATTTATGTTGGGGTGTGGTGAACTTTTTAACCCCCAGCATGATGGTCAAAATTTAATGCAAAGTAAATGGTGCATATAAAAAATTTTGTTTTTATCTCAAAAATGTCATTTTAGCACCTAATATACTGGGGAAGATTTACTTACCGTTCGCGATCCAGTGGCGCGTTCTCTGCGGTGGATTCGGGTCCGGCCGGGATTCACTAAGGCAGTTCCTATGCCGTCCACCAGGTGGCGCTGCTGCGCTGAAGTTCCCGGAGCTCCGCTGGAATGCCCTGAAATTTACCGGCCAATACCTGGTGAAGGTAAGTGTAATTTTCGCAACACATTTTTTTTTTAAATGCGGCGGTTTTTCCGAATCCGTCGGGTTTTCGTTCAGCCACGCCCCCCGATTTCCGTTGCGTGCATGCCGGCGCTGATGCGCCAAAATCCGATCGCATGCGCCAAAAACCCGGGACAATACAGGGAAAATCGTCGCAAATCGGAAATATTCGGGTAACACCTCGGGAAAAAGTGAATCGGGCCCTTAGTAAATCACCCCCACTGTGTCCAACTAATGTCACTTCAGACAAACACCACAAAAATAATTTTTTGGGTTGCTCCGAGTACGGCAATACCACACATGTGCCAAAAATTGACAGGCTGGGCAGACGGCAGGGCTGAGAAGGGAAGGAGCAAAATTTTGCTTTTGGAGCACCCTTGTCACTAGACTGGTGTTGGGGTGCGCCAGTACAATAGAAACCCCCCAAGTAGTGACCCCATTTTAGGAAAGGGCACCCTTCAAAGAATTTATCTAGGGTTGTATGAACATTTCAACCCCTGAGATGCTGGGTCAAATGTAATACAAAGTGATGGGGGCAGTGAAAAAAATTGCATTGTTTTCTCAAATGTGCCAAAGTAGGAAGAAATGTATTCAGCCCAACTCATCCCACTGTGGATAAACACCCCAAAAATCATTCAGTGGGTTACTTCGGGTATGGCAATGCACTCATGTGTAGCAATAGTCTACAGGCTGGGGACACAGCAGGCTGGAGAAGGGACAAGCAAAATCTAGCTTTTGGAGCACCCGTTTCACTAGACTGGTGTTGGGGTGCCCCTGAGGTACAAGTACAATAGAAACCCATGTGTAGGACCCTATTTTAGGAAAGCGCAAGCCTCTAAGAATTTATTTAGGGTTGTATGAGCATTTTAACCCATAAGATCCTGGCTCAAATGTAACACAAATTGAATGGTGTCGAGTAAAATTTGCTTTGCAATTCTCTAATTTGTAATTGTAGTGTCAAAAGTATTTTACCCAATCATGCAACTGAGGCAAACACCCCAAAAAACAGCAGGTTCTCCCGGGTACATACCAATAACTAAAAGACACGGCAGGACTCGGAAGAGAATTGCATTTGGATACCAAGAGTTACAATTTTTTATGGCACATAAAACATTTGTAGATGCCTCAAGGATCAGTACAGTAGAACCCCTGAGAACTGCCCTATTTCAAAACGGAATCCTCCATGAATTAACTAGGGGTGTAGTGAGCATTTTAACCCACAGGTGGACCCCAAGGATGATGCATAATGGATAGTGCATAGTACCAAAATCCATATGTCATCTGTGCCAGCTCCCTGCCAGGGAGACAAACACCCCAAGAATCATGATGCAACCTCTCTCTTGTCCTTGTATCTAGGCACTTCAGCACTACTACGAAAGCACCTTCTCGGGGGTTCCTCAGAGTCGTTTTATGAGGAAGAGGTGCACAAACAAAACGTCCCCACACTCGTCCCCACTAGCAGACTCCATATCGGAGGCCATATAATTATATACCTCCAAGTCAGTGTATGACTTCTGGGACATGGTGGGGGTAGTACACAACCTACGCAGAACAACACAGAACAACGCCTGCCCCTCCACACAACACCTGCCCCTCCACACAACGCCTGCCCCTCCACACAACACCTGCCCGTCCACACAACGCCTGCCCCTCCACGCAACGCCTGCCCCTCCACGCAACGCCTGCCCCTCCACGTTACGCCTGCTCCTCCACGCTACACGTGTTCTTCCACAGAACGCCTACTCCCCCACACTATTACTACTCCTCCACAGAGCGCCTGCTCCCCCAGGCTACGCCTGCTCCCGGACGCTACGCCTGTTCCCCCACGCTACGCCTGCTCCTCCACGCTGCGCCTGCTCCTCGATGCTACACCTGCTCCTCCACAGAACACCTACTCCCCCACACAACGCCTACTCCTCCACACTACGCCTGCTCCACCACAGAATGCTTACTCCTCCACAGAACGCTTACTCCTCCACAGAACCCTTACTCCTCCAGCTACGCCTGCTCCTCCAGTGAAAATGTCCCCCGCGGGGGTCTTTTATATGACGAGGGCAGAAGCCCCTAAGCCCCCAAAAAAAGCAAAAATAAAAAAACGGAGAAAGGGTAGCCCCCCCAACCCCCCCCCCCCCCCCCCCACCCCTCCATGGAAGACATAAAGTAAAAACACACTAACGCACAAAAAAATAACCTGTTTCATGCTCTGCTCCAATATACGGACGCTGAGCGCTGTGACATAACGCTCAGCGTCCGATATATCGGTTGCAAGCGCTACTTGCATGGCATGGCAGCAGGCGTAGCGTGGAGGAGCAGGCGTAGCTGGAGGAGTAAGGGTTCTGTGAGAGTAAGCTTTCGTGGATGAGTAGCATTCTGTGGTGGAGCAGGAGTGTGGAGGAGTAGGCGTGTGTGGGGGAGTAGGTGTTCTGTGGAGGAGCAGGTGTAGTACACACGAGGACAGGCGCAGCGTGGAGAGCAGGCGTAGCGGGGAACAGCGTAGCGTCCGGGAGCAGGCGTAGCCTGGGGGAGCAGGCGCTCTTGGAGGAGTAGTAATGTGTGGGGGAGTAGGCGTTCTGTGGAAGAACACGTGTAGCGTGGAGGAGCAGGCGTAGCATGGAGGGAACAGGTTGCGTGAGGGCAGGCGTTGCGTGGAGGGGCAGCTGTGTGGACGGGCAGGTGTTGTGTGGAGGGCAGGCGTTGTGTGGAGGGGCAGGTGTTGTGTGTGGGGGGCAGGCGTTGTTCTGTGTTGTTCTGCGTAGGTTGTGTACTACCACCCACCATGTCCCAGAATTCATACACTGACTTGGAGGTATAAATTATATGGCCTCCGTAGGAGTCGCTAGTGGGGACGAGTGTGGGACGTTGTTTGGGCACCTCTTCCTCATAAAACGACTCTGAGGACCCCCAGAAGGTGCTTTCGTAGTAGTGCTGAAGTGCCTAGATACAAGGACAAGAGAGAGGTTCATCATGATTCTTGGGGTGTTTGTCTCCCGTGGCAGGAGTCTGGGCACAATGACATAATGGATAATTTGTACTATGCACTACCATTATGCATCATCCTTGGGGTCCACCTGTGGGGTTAAATGCTCACTACACCCCTAGATTAATTCATGGAGGGATGCCGTTTTGAAATAGGGTCAGTTCTCAGGGGTTCCTACTGTACTGATCCTGAGGGCATCTACAAATGTTTTAGGTGCCATAAAAAAATTGTAACTCTTGGTAATCCAAATGCAATTCTCTTCCGAGTCCTGCCGGCTTTTAGATTATTGGATGTACCCGAGAACCTGCATGATTTTTGGGGTGTTTGCCTCCATTTGCATGAATTGGGTAAAATACTTTTGACACTACAATTACAAATTTGAGAAATTGCAAGCAAATTTTACTCGACACCATTCAATTTGTGTTACATTTGAGCCAGGATCTTATGGGTTAAAATGCTCATACAACCCTAAATAAATTCTTAGAGGCTTGCGCTTTCCTAAAATAGGGTCCTACCCATGGGTTTCTATTGTACTTGTACCTCAGGGGCACCCCAACACCAGTCTAGTGAAACGGGTGCTCCAAAAGCTAGATTTTGCTTGTCCCTCCAGCCTGCTGTGTCCCCAGCCTGTAGACTATTGCTACACATGAGGCATTGCCATACCCGAAGTAACCCACGAATGATTTTGGGGTGTTTACACAGTGGGATAGTGGGGCTGAATACATTTCTTCCACTTTGGCACATTTGAGAAACAATCATTTTTTTCACTGCCCCCATCACTTTGTATTACATTTGACCCAGCATCTGGGGTTGAAATGTTCATACAACCCTAGATAAATTCTTTGAAGGGTGCCCTTTCCTAAAATGGGTCACTACTAGGGGGTTTCTATTGTACTGGCGCCCCCAACACCAGTCTAGTGACAAGGTTCTCCAAGCAAAATTTTGCTCCTTCCCTTCATGCCCTGCCGTCTGCCCAGCCGTCATTTTTGGCACATGTTGGTATTGCCGTACTCGGAGCAACCCAAAAATTATTTTTTGTGGTGTTGTCTGAAGTGACATTAGTTGGACACAGTGGGGGTGATTTACTAGGGCCCGATTCACTTTTTCCCGAGGTGTTTACCCGAATATTTCCGATTTGCGACGTTTTCCGTGTATTGTCCCGGGTTTTTGGCGCATGCGATCGGATTTTGGCGCATCAGCGCCGGCATGCACGAAACGGAAATCGGGGGCGTGGGCTGAACGAAAACCCGACGATTCGGAAAACCGCCGCATTTAAAAAAAAAATGTGTTGCGAAAATTACCTTACCTTCACCAGGTATTGGCCGTAATTTTCAGGGCATTCCAGCGGAGCCCGGAACTTCAGCGCACAGCGCCACCTGGTGGACGCATAGGAACTGCCTTAGTGAATCCCGGCCGGACCCGAATCCACCCAGAGAACGCGCCACTGGATCGCGAACGGTAAGTAAATCTTCCCCAGTATATAGGTGCTAAAATGACATTTTTGAGATAAAACAAAATTTTTTATATGCACCATTTACTTTGCATAAATTTTGACCATCATGCGGGGGGTTAAAAAGTCCCCACACCCCAACATAAATTCTTTGAGGGGTGTAGTTTCTAAAATGGTATAATTTATTGGGGGTTTCTATTGCACTGGCACCTCACGCCCCTGCCACATGACATGGCACTCCAAATCCAAACTGTGAAACGAGCTCAAAAGCAAAATTTTGCTCCTTCCCTTCTCATCCCTGCTGTGTGCCCAGCCTGTCAATTTTTTGGCACATATGTGGTATTGCCGTATCCGGACAACCCAAAGAAGATTTTTTGGGGTGGTTTGTTTAAAGTGGCATGGGTTGGGCACAGTATTTTAGGTGCTAAAATGACATTTTTGAGATAAAAACGCAATTTTTAATATGCACCATTTACTTGCATTAAATTTGACCATCATCGGGGGTTAAATGCTTGACACAACCCCATATAATTCTTTGGGGGTCTAGTTTCCAAAATTGTATAATTTTCAGGGTTTCTATTGCACTGGTACCTCAGGGCCCTGCCAACTGAGATGGCACTCCAAATCCAGACAGTGAAAATGGAGCTCCAAAAGCAAAATTTTGCTCCTCCTTTCATACCTTGCTGTGTGCCCAGCCTGTCATTTTGGCACATGTGTGGTATTGCCGTACTCGGGACAACCTGCAGAAGATTTTTGGGGTGTTTGTCTAAAGTGGCATGGGTTGGGCACAATTATTAGCACAAAATGAATTTTTGAGATTAAAATGCATCTTTTACTCTGCACCATTTACGTTGCATTAGATTTTGGCCAGCATGTTGGAGGTTAAAATTCCACCCCCAACCCCAGATAAATTCTTTGAGGGGTCTAGTTTTCCTAAATGGTGACATCTTTGGGAGTTTCATTGTACTTTTACTTCAGGGGCTGTTCAAGTCACTGTGGCACCACAAAACTTTGCAGCCAAATTGGCCTTCAAAACCCATGGTACAAACTCTGTTCTGGACTCCAGCAGCTTATGTGTTCTTCACACATATATATTGTTCTTCACATGCTATTTTTGTTCCACCGTTCCGCGCGTATCTCCCGACAAGTAAGCAGATTGTGCCGAACATCTGTAATCTATTC
>WNYA01003047.1:0-12485 GCA_019512145.1 Engystomops pustulosus | reverse complement strand
ATACTATGCTCATGTGATGTTTCATCACTGTACACGTCCATTCCACAGGACCTTGGAGTATCTGTGATTAAGGAAAGACTAGACCGAAGCCAAAACATGAAAAAATTTATAGTAGAGGGTATAGATTTTTGTTTAAAACATAATTACTTTTGGTTTGATGACAATTTCTTTTTACAATAAGATGGGACGGCGATGGGGGCAGAGTTTGCCCCGTTGTTTGCGAATCTATATATGGAGAAATGGGAAGAGGATTATATATATGGCCTAGGGAATATGTATAAATAAAATATAATACTTTACAAAAGGTTTATTGATGATTGTATCATTATATGGAAGGGGGATGATGACACTTTGGATACTTTTATAAAATCTTTGAATAACAACCAATATAACTTAAAATTCACGTATGAAAAGGGAAACTATAGTATTTTCTTTTTAGATCTAGAACTCTTTAAAGAGGAAACAAAAATAAAGAGTAGAAATTACTTCAAACCCATTGACGTGAATAGCTATATACAGTTTGATAGCTGTCATTACAAGCCTTGGATTCAGAACATTCCCACAGGACAGTTTAGAAGAGTGGAGAGAAATTGTATGAATAGAGAGGATAGGAAAACACAATTAGAAATTGTTAGGCAAAGATTCAGGGAAAGGGGTTATCCCGAGAATTTATTAGTGAACAAAACGGAGGGCACCCTAAAGGAGAATACAAAATGTAAGGGAAGGGGAGAAGAGGATAAAAAGATCACGGAACCTATATTTATCACAAGATATTCAAAAGAGAAATATAAAGAAATTAAAACAAAAGGAAAAAGGGAGTCATACGGGTTTCTACCATTGTGGAAGATGTAAACCATGTAGAGACACTAAGGGTAGTCGAAATGAAAGAGGAGAAAAGAACGTGGTAGAAATAAATGGTCAGAAAATAAAAATGCATGAACATATGAATTGTGATTCCTGTAATGTAATATATGCCCTCAAATGCCCATGTGGCTTGGGATATATAGGGAGAACTGGACAAAAATTAAAAACCAGAATAGGAGAACATATTAGGAATATCAGAAAAGGGGTAATGACACAGTGTTTCAGCACATTTCAAAAAAGCACATCAATCCAACCCGGAGAAACTACAATTTTGGGCAATCGAAAAAATATTTCCACATTGGAGGGGGGAACATTTAAGCACTGTACTAAGCAGGAGAGAGAGTCAGTGGATATATAAGTTGGGTACGTTAACACCAGGAGGTACGAAGATAGACTTAATTAAAACATTTTTTGAGAGAGACATAAATATTTCTGCTAGCAATATATCTATTGGAGTATAGGGATATGGTTAAAGTAATAGATTTCACTATATGCATTAGGGTCTATGGGTTTTGAGAGACACATCGTTTGAATGTGTCCAAGTAGATGCAGTGATATATAAATTGGACCTAGTTCACACTGAAGCACCTTAACATTTGAATGGAGATATAGGTAGGGACCTAGTTCACACTGATATAGGTAGGGACCTAGTCCACATTGAAGCACTTCAACACTGTAACAGTGATATAGGTAGGGATAAATAAAGCACCTTTACAAAAATATAGGTAGAAATGAATGCAGCACTTTATCTAATGCACTTTAATATTAGCTTAGTATCATGATGGGTAGACGCAAAGGAATGTAGCTTTATAATGTAGCACTAGACATTTAGGATGTTTGTGATCACAGGTTGTACAAATAGGAATATGTGTAAAATGTATTTGTAGTAATCTTTGTATTAAGAAAAATATGTATATAAAAGTAAAAAAATGTTTTTCTGGTTATTAATACGCTAGAGTTTATACAACATCTCTAGCTCAACATCTCCCAGATACAATGAAAACAAAAGAAGGTTTAGTTTTCTCCAACTCCCTGTGTATTGAGTGAAGCACACTACTGGGTTAATTGAGTAATACCCACGTGCCTTTGAATGACAGGTTGAGGGGCTTGGCTCAGTACTCCCTGTGATTGGATGATAGTTTGAAAACAGAGATTGACCTCCAGGTGGCTTGGAGAAATTAGCGAACACGAATTTTTAGCCTGATGTGTATATGTTTAAAGTGTTTTCCTTATCTAGATACCTTGTTCAAATCAGATGTATTCCGTGTTCCTTGATTTTTAAATGTATGAGATTTATGTATGAAATTGAAAATGTATTTTTATGTAGAAACAGTTTTTGTATAAATAAATCTAGAGGACGTACGCTAATCATGCCCCGGAAGAAGCACAGAGGCGAAACCCTGGGTCGGGCAAGGATTGGCGTCCTCGTGGAGTTATTTGTGATATGCGCATTTTTTATCTACATATGTGAGTAGAACTGGAAATAAAAGTTTGAAACTGTCTACACTATGTCTGGATATGTCTCTTATATACAGTGAGTGGAGGAGACTAGAACAGGAGTGAAACTATTGATGGTTTCTGGTCTGAATGGTGACTTATCCCTGAAAGTGATCTCTTGTGTTTGGTGCACAAATAAGGAGGAAACGTGCATGGATCGTCTTTTTCGTTTTTGAGCTCCGCTCACAAGAGTTTTTATTCTACTGGATTATTGAATAGTGGATGTTTGCTGGATCCATCTAGGACCGTTAAGGACAGCTCATAAGAGAGAAGGTGCAACACCACGCAATTTTTGTTGGGTTATACAGTCAAGCACCTGGTGATAACCAGGAGCACATCCACTGTCGTCTTTAGTCAATGTTGGGGTCAAGGTAGTGCAGATCTCCAAAGTTAAGGAAAAGACCTGCAATAACATTTTTTGGTCGGGACCTATATTCAAAATTGTATTTTCATATTACTTGCATTTCTGCAAGAAAAAGAGGTCCTTGGACCAGTATTTTAAAAATTAACTTTTATTATTTCTTGTTAATACTAACAAATCAATGTTTATATTGATATTTGTTCAGAAATCGTGTGCTAGCCAACATAAAGGTGAATTAAAAATGTAGCGTGGTGGGAGTAGGTGCTGTATTCTAATAGGACAGAGAGACAGGAATCCAGATGTTTGTGGGAGTTGGTGTGTATTCACACCAGTGCGTCTCTCTAGGAGTTTGTTGAATGATTAAGGTGTATGGATGTCCCCCCGAAGGGGTGATAGCTCCTTAGGTCTGCTCATACACCACAGCACTGTTTCTAAGCAACTCTCTTAGTTTCCGCTATTCATTAAATACTCTGCTATCCTAGGAAATCCCTGAGTACTCTCTACTTGATTGGGCCCTAGTTTCAGTATATCGCTGCAGTTCGACACACTGCTAGACCAGATTTGCCCTACTTCTTTTCACCACTATTAAAATTACAAACGCTCATACAGCCCCCCGACATGTTTCGCCATATTTATGGCGTCCTCAGGGGGTATCGGATTCCTGTCTCTCTATCCTATACAGCACCTACTCCCACCACGCTACGTTTTTAATTCACCTTTATGTTGGCTAGCACACGATTTCTAATCAAATATCAATATAAACATTGATTTGTTCATATTAACAAGAAATAATATAAGTTAATTTTTAAAATACTGGTCCAAGGACCTCTTTTTCTTGCAGAAATGCAAGTAATATGAAAATACAAGGTAGTGCAGAGTTACTACTACTCAGTGTTTAAATGCACTTAAGACCGCCTCCGGACCGTCCAACTACTTGACGTCTGTGTCACATGGGGTGCCGGTCATGTGACGGCTCGTTTGTGTGAATGACCTATGTGTCTGGAGAAGGGGAGACCAGCGAGTGAGGAGGTCCGCCTCACTGGAATGGAGGTAGAGGGGCGTGGGAAGGGGGAGCGATGTGTGTCTGCACTGCTGTGTGTGGAGACGTTGTCATGGCGACGCGTCTAGCTGACTGCAGTGTACTCCGCGTCTAGCCAGCAACAATGTCAGCTCGTCGACTAGGGTGTAGATGAGCTTGCCGGAGGAGGATAGTAATTGCAATGTAGAGGATGTAGCTGAAGTGTGGGTGTAGTGTGTATATAAAATGAGAATGTTGTGAATGTAGTATGTATGCAGGATCTGAGTGACAAGTGTTGGGAATGCATTATATATGTGGGATCTGGAATAAGGTCTTGAAGTGAATGAGGTGTAGGGGAAGTAAACGTAATTACAGGAGGGGTTTATGTGGGAAATGATCAAGGAAAGAAGGATACTGTAAGGAGCAAATCGGATTGGGGGATTATATATGTACAATAAGAGGAAAGAAGGAGCACTCACCAATATCGTGAAAAGTATTCTTCTTTATTCACACCAAGTGGTACACAGGGAGGCATGCAGTGCCGCTAAGTCAGCCAACGGGCCGTTTCGCGCCGCTCGGCGCTTTCTCAAGGCAGTGACAGGATTGGGGGATTATGTGTGGGTGATCTTACCACAGATGAGATGTGTCTAGAGACCATAGAAACAACACATCTCATCTGTGGTAAGATCACCCACACATAATCCCCCAATCAGATTTGCTCCTTACAGTATCCTTCTTTCCTTGATCATTTCCCACATAAACCCCTCCTGTAATTACGTTTACTTCCCCTACACCTCATTCACCTCAAGACCTTATTCCAGATCCCACATACATAATGCATTCCCAACACTTGTCACTCAGATCCTGATTAAGATACATGTTAGAATCACAATGCAACAAAGGTACACTTGCAAAGTCAAATAAAACTGGAAATTTCATAGTCTTGGTTAATCCCTCATGGCCCAAACTCTGCAGGGTGTGAATCCAATAGGATTCACATTTTTTTTAGAAGTTCAGTTCGGTTTCCTGCTCTCCTTGGCCTTGGTACGTGTTCCAAAACCTGGAACCGTAGCTGGGACACATTGTGATGTCTCAAATGGAAATGAGCTGGGACTGGTAGTAATAGATTGTTAGTCCTGATAGTAGATTTGTGTTGGCCTATACGGTCACCCACTCTTTGAGTGGTTTCGCCCACGTAGATTAGACCGCAAGGACACTTTTATAAGGTATACAACGAAGTTTGTGTCACAGCTAAAGTAACCTTTGATTGGGTACGACTGTCCAGAATGGGGATGGGAAAACTTGTTGCCTTTAAGTACGTCGGTACACTGTGAACATGATAGACATGGAAACGTACCTTTCTTTGGTGTACGAAGGAATTGTTGACGTGAAATGCGTGTGTTAGAGCCGATGTTGGGTAAAATAATGGAGTTTCTGAGATTCTTGGGATGTTTGTGGCATGGTAGAAGGGGTTGTTGGAAGTCTGGGATTTCTGGTAGTTAAAATCGACCAGTGTCGTCTGAGAATTTGGAGTATTTTGTTTGAAACAGGATGGTATGTGTGTACAAACAGTACTCTAGGGTGAGAGGAGGTAGGGTTGTGTGTTGCGAACTGTCATGCTGTCTTTGTGTTCAGGATATCCTTGTTCCCCAAATCTGCCATCTCATCAAGGCGGGTGGTTTGTATGTTGGGATTGTGGTATAGCCTGGATCGTTGTAGGGGAATGGCAACTGGTGAAATGTAAGAGGCTGTTGCGGTCAGTGTGCTTACGGTAGAGGTCTGTAGAGAGGAGCCCTGAATTGTCGATGGTGACAGTGGTATCTAAAAAACTGATGGTCTTGGGGTCATGATGTAACTTAAATTGCAGTTCAGGGTATATAGAGTTCATGAAGCAATGAAACTCTAATAGTTTCTCGATTGGGCTGTCCCATATGCAGAAGATGTCATCGATGTATCTTTTGTACGTAATGACATGCTGAGTAAAGAGGGGATGGTCATAGAGAAAGCATTTCTCAAAGTTATCCATGAAACAATTGGCAAATGGAGGTGCTACGTTCGACCCCATGGCCGTCCCTTGGAGCTGTAGATAAAACTGATCTTGCAACATAAAATAGTTTTGTTCCAAAACTAAAGTGAGTAAATCAGTATAGAAAGAAATTTTGGAGGCTTCAAACTAGTATTCTCTAATGGCCTGTATACCCTTGGTATGCTGGATGGATGTGTAGAGGCTAGTCACGTGGCTAGTCTGGCTGTGGAGGGGATGGGGCCGGGTGAGTGGATGAGATGGAGGAACGTAGAGGTGTTTAGAAGAAGTGATCGAGTATTACGGATGAGGGGTGTGAAAAATTTTTCCAGAAAAATGGACAGTGGAGATAAAATGGAGTCTGTGGAAGCTACAATAGGTCTACCGGGAGGTTTGTTTAGGCGTTTGTGTATCTTGGGTAGAATGTAGAAAACTGGTATGACCGTATGAGGATTGGTCAAAAAACGGAAGGTGGATGTAGAGATGATGCCTTGTTCTAAATACCTGTCTAGTGTGTTTTGAACTAGTGTGTTTTGATATGAGGGGTGGGGTCGTTTGGTAGTTTAAGGTAAATTTGTTCTTTGTTTAATTGGCGTAGGCATTCTTCCACATAATCCTGTTTATCAATTATTTCCAGGGCACCGCCTTTGTCGGCGGGCTTGATAATAATCTCCTTGTTTTGGAGTAGTGTATGGAGAGCCTGTCTCTCAGTAGCTGACATATTACTGTGAGTTTTGTATTGGCCTTCGTTGGGGTCATGGCGAAACTGATCAATGTCCCTAGTGACCACGCAAATGTAAGTTTCAATGGCGGGGAGAGACTTGGGTGGCATAAACGTACTCTTGTTCCTCAGACCAAGCTCTTTGAGATCTATTGCTTGGTCAGTGTTGCCCACTGTTGGTTGTAAATGGGTTTAAGACTCCTGGAAATAACCTTTGGTTATTTTTTGGTGCGGAAAAATCTCTGAAGGTCCATGTCCAACTGAAATGTATCAAACTTATACGTATGGCAGAAAGATAGGCCTTTCTGTAACAGTTCTATTTGTGCTGGGCTCAATGACTGGGAAGATATATTGATGGTGAGAGATTGGAGTGCTTGGGTTGATTTACTTGTTGATACAACTGGGGTGGGAACCCTAGTCCTCACTAGCACCCATTGTCGATGTGTGACCACACAAATCAGACGATTATGTGTTCATGTAGAGATTGTGTCTTCGTGGTTGATATAATATCTCAGTAATCCAAAATTAAGTTTTTCAAAAAGTATCTTCAAAAAGCATGGGGGTTCAAAAGAATTCAAATGAATCGGGGGCTCACTGATTTGATAAGTCCAAAATGTTGTGTGTGGGGGGAAAACACTACCAATGGTGGAAGTGAGGAGAAAACTGACAGAGAAAGCATAATAAATGCCCCCTAGTGTATTGGGTCCCTGAATCCTGAGGCATTATTTGTAACGTCTCTGCCCATTTGTGCTTCAGCGTCCTCCTCTGCCCGTAAAGTACAACACAAGATGTCATGCTGACTGTATTTTGTTCTTGACTTGCATTCTGTCCTGGACAAGTTTGAACGCTACCCCATAAACATGTGCCTCCTGTGGAAATGGACCCCAATCCCATTGACTGTACAAATTGCACAGGTTGGCAGTTCTTATATTATACAGAAATATAATGCAAGGACTCGGACCCATTTTTTGTATTCTGACATGCGTTGCTTTATATGGTGTGGGGACAGAATGTCCAGGACAGAATGCAAGCCAAGAACAAAATTGCTCTGGTAGATGCTTTGTAGCAGTGCAGGAAGCAGGGACACGCAGAGTTAGTCCAAAAATCAAGTGTTTATTCAAACTTCCTTGACAAAACACAAATTCAGCCTTGGCTTAGGCACATACAAAATACCAAAAATAAACCCTGACCGGCTGGCCACTGCCTAATACAATAACAGCACCTAACTATACATTTACCAGGCTGCCTGGCACACGCTCTTGGCCAGCAGAATATCAGGAGGCACTCAGTTACCTTCGCTTTGTGAACACGGTCCAGCCTTCAGCTCTCCAGGTAGTGCCTCCTCTCCTGCTTCTGGCCTGCAGACTAAATCAGGCTCTAACGAGGTCTGTGACCTGCACCTGTGGGCTACACAGAAACCCGGACCGAAGACCGGATGGAGTAGGAGTCCCACTACCAGCCTACCCCTACTCCATAATAAGCAGGCCCAGTACAGACATTACCAATGTGTCTAGGTTAGCTAGGCCAACATGGACCAAACAGACTACTCCTGCTTACCACATGTCTGCTTACACGTGGGTTCTGCAGAACAATTCCAGGCGCTTTACCAAACACCCTTCAATCGGCCTGTATGATAGCTATAGCGGTTTTCCGCACACAACAACCCTTACTTTCTCACAATGGGTTATAAACTTTGAACACTTTACTTATCAAAGTGATGATGATATCGTTTGTTTGTTTTTCCTCGCATGTTGTACTTCATTTTCTGGCAAATGTTGGCTGATAAGTTTGGCGTTTACTTTACAAGAAAAAATAAAAAAAGAAGAACAATTGCAGAATTAAAAAAACAAAAAAATTGCCATTTTCAGTCATTCGACAATTTCGCGTTTTGAGGCAGATAGCTTTACCACTAAATAATTGGCTATTCTACATGTTCCTATATGTCTACTTATTTTCATAATTTTCTAAATGTCTGGATAATTTATTTTGAAGCTTACAAATCAAAATATCTCTCTTCGGTATTTTCAGAGTTTACTTTACTTTTTTATTTTGGGGATAAATACTGTTTTGAATGAAATTTTAAATATTTAGCATTAAAACCACCCTACATTATCATCCAATTTTCAAGTGTGCACCCCTCAAACTATCAGATTCAGCTTTTTGGAATATTGTTAACCACTTTGAGATCTTGACTAATTACATCAAAATGGAGGTAAAATTTAGAATTTGGTCAAATTTTGTCAGTTATACGTTCATTTAGCCCTAAACTTTACACATTTCAAAAAGATAAAAAGAGAAAACCCATCTTACAATTTGTAATGCAATTTACTCCCTAGTACAGAGACCCCCTACATGTGGTTTGTTTATGGGTGCACTGCGAGGCGCAAGAGGGAAGGAGGTGCCTGCACCTGCCAGGATATTAGTTTTCTCATTGGCTCCTTTTGTAGGCTATAACATTTTAGCTTTTTCGTTATTGGGGCCATGTAACTGCATTTTTTTGCGTGATGAGATGCTTTTTCAGTCCTGTTGCCATTTTGAGGTTCTCTTGGTTATTCCACTCACTTTCTTTCGTTGTCTTACCTTATTGTAAAATCTCGCACTTGTTTTGAAATTTGCAATGCGTCAATCACATTGCATTTTATCGCTGTCTAATTAATTTTTGACTATGTGACTTGTGTTGGTTCGGCATTTTTTATATTTGGAGAGAGAGTTGTGTTTGGGCGAGGACATATTTTTTTTGGAAAGGTTTATGCATGTTTTTTTAACTTGTCTTTTGTTGTGGGATGAAATAGGAAAAAATCATAATTTTTGGCGGGGTTTGTTAAGTTTTTTTTATTTTACAGCGTTCATCGTACAGGTTCAATAATGATTTACTTTTACTGTCCACAGTTCTGTGATGGACATGCAGGTGTTTGAGCCGTTGGTATCACACGGCTCAATATATTTGGGATAAAAACGAGCTACGCCTGCCAGTGTCCATCCAAGGTCATGACAGATGCCTATCCCTGTGAAGGAAACATAAAAGCTCTTTGTAGAATAGCAAGCGAGCGAGATATCTCTAACAAAAAGGAATTGATACAGAAAGTATACTGGAAGGTTGTATAGCTTTTCACACATATCATTTATCCTGAAAGTGAACAACCCTTTGATAGTTTAATCTGCAGCTTTTGTCAGGTCTGCAGTCTGTGAGTTGGGCCACATACCCGGCCCATTTCAATGGCTACACACATTCGTGTGGCAGGTAGCCTTATTACATTACTGCCCTGTTTATTTGATTTCCACACATTGCGGGAAACACAACTTGATGCCACATCTCTCTTGGTACCTGGTAGTGCCAGGGGCCAGAGCTGCTGGGCTCTCCCATGGCAGAATCTCAGTCCCAAGCAGCCTGGCAGTGCATGGTGAGGGGGACTGTATGTAATAAACCGCAGCAAGGCTTTTTGGAAATAATAAGTAGGAGATTTTTTAATGTTTCTAATGTTCTCTGCAAAGAGCTCTGTTCTCCTCGGGCCAACTGAAAACCTGGAACTGGCCCTGCTTGGTTGTGTTTTACTTTTAAAATGCAATGCAAAGGCCCCTCATGATGACATATTGAGTAACAATATGCAATGGCTGCAGACAATGTTAAATCGCATGTTTTTAAAGAGAACCTGTCAGGCAAATAAACCCCCTAAAACTAAATATATTTCACATGCCTGTAACCTTAGAGGCCTTTTCACCACCTCACACATGTAGAGATTATAATACCATCCTGTAGTGGGCGGCTACACAGATTCAGGCGCACTTGGGGAATTTCTTGTAGCCCCACGGTTGCGGAGATATCATTCCAAGGTTCTGCACCATTGTAATCAGTGTTTGGACAGAGAGTTGAGGAGCTGGGGCTGGAGCTGGAGGCTTGTGATATGCTAATTTCTCTCATACGTCCAATCGTGGCAGGCAATGTCGAGTAGTTTATTATGAATATGAGCTGTGATTTTTTTTTCTATGTTCATCTAATGATTGTGTTCACACACTTCCCTATATACTGTGACATTATGTTTACAATGTTTCGTCAGTTTTGCTTGTGGTTGCATTTACTGCGCTGTTGCGCCAGTTACGATTACACGGCATTTGCGCCAGTTGCGTTATGCAGCGTTACGCCAGTTGCGTTTGCGTGGCATTTGCGCCTTTGCGTTTGCGCTTGAGCGGTGTTTGCGGCAGTTACGTTTTACACGGTGTTTGCGCCAGTTGCGTTTGTGCCAGCTGTGTTTGGCGCCAGTTGCGTTTACACGCGTTTGCGCCAGTTGCGAATACGCAGCGCGCCGTTTGCATGACGTTTACGCTTATTGCTGCAATTATGTTTCGTCGGCAATTATGCACGTTTACTCTTAAGCTGCCATTTGCTTATTACGCTTACCCAGTGTTTGCAATATGGTTATTCTTAAGCCGTTTGCGTCATGGCTGTGTTCGCTGCATTGCAGCAACACTTTCGCCTACGTTCTCACATTTATGTTTTCGTATATGCGTACACACCATTTGTGGCCGCTGTTAGCTTGCATGTCGGTTTGAGGTGCGTTTACTGATTTCTGTTTATGTTGAATTTGCGCCATGTTTATCTTACATAGCATTCACCCTTATGTCGAGTGTGACTTGCGTTTTGCTTATGTATAACCAGCACTACTTTACATTCCATTTGCATTTGTCTGGTTGCATCATGTTTACGCTTTTGTGGTATATGAGTTGGTCTTATTTACACTTACGTTTACACAGCGTTTGCGTTTCCGTTTACACTGCATGTGTGTTTACCAATGCGTGTAACATTGCATTTTTGTAAACATTGTGTAAATGCAATGTCAACAAAATATTAGAATGTGTGTGAACATAGCCTTTAGATGCAGAGAAATTACAGCTCACTACTGACAGCATGAGAGAAGATTAGCATAACACACGCCCCCAGCTCCTGCCCCAGCTCCTCCTCTCTGACCGAAAAAAGATTGTAATGGTCCTATCTCGTGACTAATAACTCTGCAACCGCGAGGGCTAGAAAAAAAATTAAGTGCCCGTGAATCCATGTAGCAGCCCCTACAGAATGGCGTGCTAATCTCCATATAAGTGAGGTGGTGAAAGGTCCTCTTTAAGCAATGAGGTCCTAAATCTGTATGCAAATGGCCTGTGAGATGTCCAATGAGTCATTATCATATTCAAGCTGTCCAGCTTATTCATGAGTGGGAGGCACAGCCAACCCCCCAGTGCTTGACTGACAGCCTGTATAATGATGTGAGGTATAATGGTGTAATGTCAACTCCATGTGCTTCCTGGTGCTAGCTCCCCCTACTGCCTGTGTATATGAAATACTTCTATACACATGACTGAAAGTCTGTATAATGGTGTAATGGCTCCTCCATGTGCTTGAAAACAAAATTGTATTTATTTTAAATGCCATGGAATGCCTTAGTGTTTTTTTTTGTACAAATACTTTTTGTTTCCCTAATGTTTTGTCATAAGTCAAATAAAATTATGTACATTTTGTGTCTACCAATACTTACTTTACCAATCCTTTTCTATCTTGCAGTCTCCAAATATGGGCACACTAATGGGGGTGTACCTTCCGTGTCTGCAAAACATTTTGGGAGTCATACTGTTTCTTCGACTGACATGGATAGTGGGTACAGCTGGAGTACTCCAAACGCTTCTCATTGTATTTATATGCTGCTGCTGTGTAAGTTTTATATTCAAACAATGCATATGTACACTTAGAAGTAAACAAACTTATTCTTGAATATTTAAATTGCAGCTGTTTGCAAAACTTTGCTTATGGTTACTAAAGGAAAACATCTATGCTATTCATTTAGATCTTATGTACAATACTTATGTTCTGTGTATGTATATATATGTATGTATGTGTGTATGTATGTATGTGTATATATGTGTGTGTGTGTATATATATATGTGTGTGCGTGTGTGTACACTCACCGGCCACTTTATTAGGTACACCTGTCCAACTGCTCGTTAACACTTAATT
>WNYA01003046.1:0-25131 GCA_019512145.1 Engystomops pustulosus | reverse complement strand
AGCAACTTCATGGCTGGCAAATTATCAGTCCAATAACCATGTTAAGAGGCAACAATTTCCTAGACTGCCAAAGGACAGCTTTCATATAATTTTACACATCAAGACATTGGGCATTGGATAACATATTTTAATTGACTAAAAGTAGTAGAGTTCAATCGTGTAAAAACTTCTGAACAATGTATTGGTATGGCAAAAAGTGAGAATCCCAATTTCCCGATTTGTTTTCTTGTTGCCGATTATCGGTTGGGAAAGACCCCATCTATCTGCTGTTAGCAAGAAACAAGTGTCTCTCAAAAGTAGTTGGCTTTGTTTAGTCAACTGCTCAGATCCATGCAAAAAAGGACTCAAATGTTCTACTATTTCTGTTATCAGGAAGATAATGCCGATTTTTCTCTCACTTTCACACTTCAACCAAAGACCTTGGAATATTGCCCTCCTCCTTGGAAATTAGTTTTTTTCAAATAACCATATTTTTGTTAAGAGAAAAGAAATACATGGCTTGACAAAGGACAGTTCTGAATGTTTCTCGAAGACCATTGGTGAAGATGAAACAAGTTGTTAAATGCTGAAACTTAGATGAGTTAAAAGTGATAAAAACACACTGAAGAAGTGTAATTGTACTGGCAAAATGTAGAATCCCAATTTCCCGATGCTTTTCTTTGCCTATATCGCGCTTGGGAAGACCAACTATCTGCTGTTAGCAAGAACAAGTGTCTCTCAAATCAGTTGGCTTTGGTTTAGTAACGTCCAGTATCCATTGCAAAAGGACTCAATGTTCTCTATTTACTGTTATCAAAAGATAATGCCGATTTTTCTCTCCATTTCAATCACCTCCACACAAGACCTCGCGAATATTTGCCCTCCTCCTGGAAACAGTTTTTTTCAAAAACCATATTTTGTTAAGAGGAAAGAAATACATGTGTTCTGACAAGGACAGTCTCTGAATGTTCTCGAAGACCATTGGTGAAAATGAAACAAGTGGTAAATGCTGAAACTTTAGATGAGTTAAAAAAGATAAAAACACTTCTGATAGAAGCGTAATCTGAAATCAGAGAGATTTAGATTCTTACAATCTGATTTGCAAAACTGTTTAATATGGACACAAAAAGCAGCAATAATACTTTTTTCAAATTAAATAAATACCACTTTCGAGGCAGAAGAATATTTGATAAATAAACAAATATGCTTGGCTCCATTTCCTGCTCGAGAAAAAGTTGTCACCTTAAGTTTAAATACATCCTTCCATGATGACACTTAATAGCACTGAAAACACTTGTGTTGTGTGTGGAGAGAAGCTCAGGGCTGAGGCACCTTACAGAGCACACTGTTTGCTCTTCAGCTATCCTTGGGGAAGGTCTGAGACAAGAGCCACATGCTGCTTCCACAAAGCATTGCTTGAACCAAGCAAGTGAGTTCCCATCAACATTGGTCACCTGACAACTCAAAAGTACAAGAAGTAGCAAACACTCAGATATTGTGTGCGCTATGGATACAAGTTGCCAAGTTTGGAAGCAACTCATGGCTGGCAAATATCAGTCCAATAATGAGAGGAAACAATTTCCTAACTCAATTCAGACTACTCTCTCTCCAACTTTTACACATCAACTTCCGGCACTTCTGTTTATTTTATAGACCAAAGAAGTTACGTCACAGGAGGTAGAAGATTTTCTGTTTTCAAGTATCATTGTAGTGGCAAAAATGTAGAATCACCAATTTCTCGATTGCTTTTCTTTGTTTGCCGATTATCGGCTTGGGGAAGACCTCCATCTATTGCTGTTAGCAAGAACAAGTGTCTCTCAAAATTAGTTGGCTTTGGTTTAGTAACCATCAGTATCCATTGAAAAAAAGGACTCAATGTTCTCTATTTACTGTTATCAGAAGATAATGCCGATTTTTCTCTCACTTTCATCACTCCACACCAAGACCTTGGAATATTTGCCTCCTCCTTGGAAATAGTTTTTTCAAATAACCATATTTGTGTAAGAGAAAGAAATACATGGCTTGACAAAGGGACAGTCTCTGAATGTTTCTCGAGACCATTGGTGAGATGAAACAATTGTTAATGCTAAAACTTAGAGAGTTAAAAGTGATAAAAAACTACTGAAAGAAGTGTAATGTACTGGACAAAATGTAGAATCCAATTTCCCGATGCGTTTTTCTTTTCCAATTATCGGCTTGGGAAGACCTCCATCTATATGCTGTTACACGAAAAAAGTGTCTCTCAAAATCATTGGCTTTGGTTTAGTAACTGTCAGTATCCATTGCAAAAAAGGACTCAAATGTTCTCTATTTACTGTTATCCAAGATAATGCGATTTTTCTCTCACTTCATCACCTCCACCACAAGACCTCGGAATATTGCCTCCTCCTTGGAACAGTTTTTTTCAAATAACCATATTTTTTTAGAGGAGAAAGAAATAACATGTGCTTGACAAAGGACGTCTCTCGAATGTTTCTCGAAGACCATTGGTGAAAATGAAACAGTGGTAAAATGCTGAAACATTTAGATGAGTTGTTAAAAAAGATAAAAAACACTTTGATAGAAGCGAATTGAAATCAAGAGGATTTAGATTCTTACAATCTGATTTGCAAAACTGTTTAATATGGAAACAAAAAGCAGCAATAATAGCTTTTTTAAATTAAAAAAAAATACCACTTTCGAGGCAGAAGAATATTATGATAAATAAAAAACAAATTATGCTTGTGCTCCAGTCCATGCCGAAGAAAGTCTGTTCACCTTAAGTTACAATACATCCTTCCATGATGACTTAAATAGCCACTGAAAAACGCTGTGTGTATGTGTGGAAGAGAAGACTCAGGTGTGAGGCCACCTTACAGAGCACACTGTTGCTCTCTCAGCTATCCTTGGGGAAGGTCTGAGACAAGAGCCACATGCGTTCCACAAAGCATGCGTGACCAAGCAAGTGATTTCCCATCAACATTGGTCACCTGACAAATAAAAGTACAAGAGTAAGTAGCACACACTCAGAATATTGTGCTGCTATGGATACAAAGGTGCCAAGTTTGGAAGCAATATGGCTGGCAAATATCAGTCCAATAACTGAGAGAGAACAATTTCCTAACTCAATTCAGACTACTCTCTCTCCCAACTTTTACACATCAACTTCCGGCACTTCTGTTTATTTTATAGACCAAAGAAGTTACGTCACAGGAGGTAGAAGATTTTCTGTTTTCAAGTATCATTGTAGTGGCAAAAATGTGATAGAATCAAAATTTCTCGATTGTTTTCTTTGTTTGCCTGAGATCGGCTGGGAAGACCTCCATCTATCTGCTGTTAGCAAGAACAAGTGTCTCTCAAAATTAGTTGGCTTGGTTTAGTAACCATCAGTATCCATTGCAAAAAAGGAAACTAAATGTTCTCTATTACTGTTATCAGAAGATATGCCGATTTTCGTCTCACTTTCATCACTTCCACACAAGCGACCTTGGAATATTGCCCTCCTCCTTGGAAATTAGTTTTTCAAATAACCATATTGTTAAGAGAAAAGAAATACAGTGCTTGACAAAGGACGTCTCTGAATGTTTCTCGAAGGACCATGGTGAGATGAAACAAGTTGTAAATGCTGAAACATTTAGATGAGTTAAAAGTGAATAAAAACATACTGAAGAAGGTGTAATTGTACTGGCAAAAATGTAGAATCCCAATTTCCCGATTGCTTTTCTTTGCTAATTATCGGCTTGGGGAAGACCTCCATCTATCTGCTGTTAGCAAGAAACAAGTGTCTCTCAAAATCAGTGGCTTTGGTTTAGTAACTGTCAGTATCCATTGCAAAAAAGGACTCAAATGTTCTCTATTACTGTTATCAAAAGATAATGCCGATTTTTCTCTACTTCTAACCTCCACAAGACCTCGGAATATTTGCCCTCCTCCTTGGAAAACAGTTTTTTCAAAAACATATTTTGTTAAGAGGAACGAAATACATGTGCTTGACAAAGGAACATCTCTGAATGTTTCTCGAAGACCATTGGTGAAAATGAAACAAGTGGTAAAAGCTGAAACTTTAGATGAGTTAAAAAGATTAAAAACACTTCTGATAGAAAGCGTAATCGAATAAGAGAGATTTAGATTCTTACAATCTGATTGCAAAACTGTTTAATATGGACACAAAAAGCAGCAATATACTTTTTTCAATTAAATAAATACCACTTTCGAGGCAGAAGAATATTATGATAAATAAAACAAATTATGCTTGTGCTCATTCTGCCTCGAGAAAGTGTCACCTAAGTTAAATACATCCCCATGATGACACTTAAATAGACCACTGAAAACGCTTGTGTGTTGTGTGGAGAGAAGTCAGGGCTGAGGCACCTTACAGAAGCACACTGTTGCTCTTCAGCTATCTTGGGAAGGTCTGAGACAAGAGCCACATGCTGCTTCCACAAAGCAGCTTGAACCAAGCAAGTGAGTTCCCATCAACATTGGTCACCTGAAACTCAAAAGACAAGAAGTAGCAAACACTCAGAATATGGTGCTGCTATGGATCAAAGTTGCCAAGTTGGAAGAATCATGGCTGCAAATATCAGTCCAATAACTGAGAGGAACAATTTCCACTCATTCAGACTACTTCTTCTCCAACTTTTACCACATAACTTCCGCACTTCTGTTTATTTATAGACAAAGAGTTACGTCACAGGAGGGTAGAAGATTTTCTGTTTTTCAAGTATCATTGTAGTGGCAAAAATGTAGAATCACAATTTCTCGATTGCTTTCTTTGTTTGCCCTGATTAGGCTTGGGGAAGACCTCCATATCTGGCTGTTAGCAAGAACAAGTGGCTCTCAAAATTAGTGGCTTTGGTTTAGTAACCATCAGTATTCCATTGCAAAAGAGACTCAAATGTTCTCTATTTACTGTTTAGAAGTATAATGCCGATTTTTCTCTCAATTTCATACACGTCCACACAAGACCTTGGAATATTTGCCCTCCTCCTTGGAAATTAGTTTTTTCAAATAACCATATTTTTAAGAGAAAAGAAATACATGTGTTGACAAAGGACAGTCTCTATGTTTCTCGAAGACCATTGGTGAAGATGAACAAGTTGTTAAAGCTGTAAACATTTAGATGAGTTAAAGTGATAAAAACACTTACTGAAAGAAGTGTAATTGTACTGGCAAAAGTAGAATCCCAATTCCCGATTGCTTTTCTTGCCTAATTATACGCTTGGGGGGAAGACCTCCATCTATCTGCTGTTAGCAAGAACAAGTGTCTCTCAAAAATCAGTTGGCTTTGGTTTAGTAACTGTCAGTATCCATTGCAAAAAAAGACTCAAATGTTCTCTATTTAACTGTTATCAAAAGATAATGCCGATTTTTCTCTCACTTTCATCACCTTCAACACAAGACCTGGAATATTTGGTCCCTCCTCCTTGGAAAACAAGTTTTTTTCAAATAACCATATTTGTTAAGAGGAAAGAAATACATGTGCTTGACAAAGGACAGTCTCTGAATGTTCTCGAAAGCCATTGGTGAAAATGAAAACAAGTGGTAAATGCTGAAACATTTAGATGAGTTTAAAAAAGATAAAAACACTTATGATAGATACGTAATCTGAAATCCAGAGAGATTTAGATTCTACAATGATTTGCAAACTTTAATATGGACAAAAAGCAGCAATAATACTTTTCAAATTAATAAATACCACTTTCGAGGCAGAAGAATATTATGATAAATAAAACAAATTATGCTTGTGTCTCCATCCCCTCTCGAGAAAAAGTTGTCACTTAAGTTAAAGTAATCCTCCATGATGACACTATAATAGCCACTGAACAACACTTGTGTGTTGGGTGGAGAGGAAGCTCAGGGCTGAGGACCTTAACAGAGCACACTGTTGCTCTTCAGCTATCCTTGGGGGAAGGTCTGAGACAGAGCCAATGCTGCTTCACAAGCATTGCTTGAACCAAGCACAGTGAGTTCCCATCAACATTGGTACCCTGGACAACTCCAAAAGTACAGAAGTAGCAAACACTCAGAATATGGTGTCGCTATGGACAAAGTTGCAAGTTGGAAGCAACTCATGGCTGGCAAATATCAGTCCATAACTGAGAGGAACAATTTCCTAACTCAATTCAGACTACTCTCTCTCCAACTTTTACACACTCAAACTTCGGCACTTCTGTTTATTTTATAGACCAAAGAAGTTCTCACAGAGTCAGGTAGAAGATTTTTGTTTTTCAAGTAATCATATGGAAAGTGGCAAAAAGTAGAATACAATTTCTCGATTGCTTTTCTTTGTTTGTGTATTATCGGCTTGGGAAGACCTCCATCTATCTGCTGGTAGCAAGAACAAGTGTCTCTCAAATAGTTGGCTTTTGTTTAGTAACAATCAGTATCCATGCACAAAAAAGGGACTCAAATTCTCTATTACTGTTATCAGAAGAAAATGCCGATTTTTCTCTCACTTTCATCACTTCCACCAAGACCTTGGAATATTGCCCTCTCCTTGGAAATTAGTTTTTAAAATAACATATTTTGTTAAGAGAAAAGAAATACATGTGCTTGACAAAGGACAGTCTCTGAATGTTTCTCGAAGACCATTGGTGAAGATGAAACAAGTTGTTAAATGCTGAAACATTTAGATGAGTTTAAAAGTGATAAAAACACACTGAAAGAAGTGTAATTGTACTGGCAAAAATGTAGAATCCCATTTCCCGATTGCTTTTCTTTGCCTAATATCGGCTTGGGGAGACCTACCATCTATTGCTGTTAGCAAGAAACAAGTGTCTCTCAAAATCAGTGGCTTTGGTTTAGTAACTGTCAGTATCCATTGCAAAAAAGGACTCAAATGTTCTCTATTTAACTGTTCATCAAAAGATAATGCCGATTTTTCTCTCATTTCATCACCCCCAACAAGACCTCGGAATATTTGCCCTCCTCCTTGGACGAAAAGTTTTTTTCAAATAACCATATTTGTTAAGAGGAAAGAAAATACATGTGCTTGACAACAGGACAGTTCTGAATGTTTCTCGAAAGGACATTGGTGAAAATGAAACAAGTGGTAAAATGCTTGAAACATTAGATAGTAAAAAAGATAAAAACCTTCTGATAGAAGCGTAATCTGAAATCAAGAGAGATTGATCTTACAATCTGATTTGCAAAAATGTTTATATGGACACCAAAGAGCAGCATAATATCTTTTTCAAATTAAATAAATACCACTGTGTTCGCGGCAAGAATATATTGATAAATAAAAAAACAAATTATGCTTGTGCTCCATTCCTGCTCGAGAAAAGTTGTCACCTTAAGTTAAATACATCCTTCCATGATGACACTTAATAGCCACTGAAAACACTTGTGTGTGTGTGGAGAAGCTCAGGGCTGAGGCACCTTACAGAGCACACTGGCTCTTCCAGACTCCTTGGGGAAGGTCTGAGGAAAGAGCCACCACATGCTGCTTCCACAAAGCATTGCTTGAACCAAGCAAGTGAGTTCCCATCAACATTGGTCACCTGACAACTCAAAGTACAAGAAGTAGCAACCACTAGAATATGTGTGCTGCTATGGATACAAAGTTGCCAAGTTTTGGAGCAGAACTCATGGCTGGCAAATATCAGTCCAATAACTGAGAGAGAACAATTTCCTAAACTCAATTCAAGACTACTCTGTCTCCAACTTTACCACATCACTTCCGGCATTCTTGTTTATTTTATGAGACCACAGAAGTACGTCAAGGAGGTAGAAGATTTTCTGTTTTTCAAGTATTCATTGTAGTGGCAAAAATGTAATCACAATTTCTCGATGCTTTTCTTTGTTTGCACCTGATTACGGCTTGGGGAAGACCTCCATCTATCTGCTGTTAGCAAGAACAAGTGTCTCTCAAAATTAGTGGCTTTGGTTTAGTAACCCATCAGTATCCATTGCCAAAAAAGGACTAAAATGTTCTCTATTTACTGTTATCAGAAGATAATGCCGATTTTTCTCTCCCTTTCATCACTTCCACACAAGACTTGGATATTTGCCTCCTCCTTGGAAATTAGTTTGTTCAAATAACCATATTTTGTTAAGAGAAAAGAGAATTAATGGCTGACAAAGGACAGGTCTCTGAATGTTTCTCGTAAGACCAGTGGTTGAATGTGAAACAAGTTGTAAAGGGCTGGAAAACCCATTAGATGAGATAAAAGTGATAAAAACACTACTGAAAGAAGTGAATTGTACTGGCAAAAATGTAGAATCCCCAATTTCCCGATGCTTTTCTTTGCTAATTATCGGCTTGGGGAAGACTCCATCTATCTGCGTTAGCAAGAACAAGTGTCTCTCACAATCAGTTGGCTTTGGTTAGTAACTGTCAGTATCCATTGCAAAAAAGGACTCAAATGTTCTTATTTATGTTATCAAAAGTAATGCCGATTTTCTACTCACTTTCATCACCTCACACACAAGACCTCGGAATATTTGCCCTCCCCCTTGGAAAAACAGTTTTTTCAATACACATATTTTGTTAAGAGGGAAAAAAATACATGTGCTTGACAAAGGACAGTCTTTGAATGTTTCTCGAAGACCATGTGGTGAAAATGAACAAAAGTGGAAAATGCACTGGAAAATTAGAGAGTAAAAAGACGATAAAAACACTTTTGATAGAAGCGTAATCTGAATCAAGAGAGATTTAGATTCTTCACAACTGATTTGCAAACTGTTTAATATGGACACAAAAGCAGCAATAAATACTTTTTTCAAATTAAATAAATCCACTTCGAGGCAAGAAGAATATTATGAAAATAAAACAAATTTGCTTGTGCTCCATTTCCTGCTCGAGAAAAGTTGTCACCTAAGTTAAATACATCTTCCATGATGAAACTTAAATAGCCACTGAAAACGCTTGTGTGTTGTGTGGAGAGAAGCTCGGGCGGAGGCAACTTACAGACACACTGTTGCTCGTCAGCATCCTTGGGGAAGGTAGTGAGACAAGAGCCACATGCTGCTTCCACCAAAGCATTGCTTGAACCAAGCAGTGAGTTCCATCAACATGGTCACTGAAACTCAAAAGTACAAGATAGTAGCAAACCAATCAGAATACTGGTGTGCTATGGATACAAAGTTGCCAAGTTTGGAAGACAATCATGGCTGGCAAATATCAGTCCAATAACTGAGAGGAACAATTTCCTAACTCAATTCAGACACTCTCTCTCCAACTTTTACCACATCAACTTCCGGCACTTCTGTATTTTAAGACCAAAGAAGTTACGTCACAGGAGCAGGTAGAGATTTGTCGTTTTTCAATGTACATCATGTAGTGGCAAAAATGTTAGAATCAAAATTTTCGACAGTATTGCTTTTCTTTGTTTGCCATGATTTATCGGCTTGGGGAAGACCCTCCATCTATCTGCATGTTAAAGAAGCAAGAACAAGTGTCTCTCAAAATTAGGTTGGCCTTTGGTTGTACGTAACCATCACAGGTATCCATTGAAAAAAAGGATTCAATCTTGTTCTCTCATTACTGTTATCAAGAACGATAATGCCTGATTTTTTACATCACTTTCATCACTTCCACACAAGACCTTGGAATATTTGCCCATCCTCCTGGAAATAGTTTTTTCAAAGTAACCATATTTTGTGAGAAACAGAGAATACATAAGGCGTGACAAAGGACAGTTCTGAAGTTTCTCGAAGACCATTGGTGGCAGATTTGAAACAAGTGTTTAAATGCTGAAAATTTAAGATGAGTTAAAGTGATAAAACACATACTGAAAGAAGATGTATTGTAATGGCAAAAAAATGGAAATCCCAATTTCAGATTGCTTCTTCTTTGCCTAATTGATCGGTTGGGAGACCTCACAATCATAGTCTGACTGTTAGGCAAAGAACAAGTGTCTCTCAAACTCAGGTTGGCTTGGTTTTAGTAACTGTAAGAGTCCAATTGCAACAAAGGACTCAAAGTTCTTATATTTACTGTTATCAAAAGAAAAATGCCGATTTTTCTCCTCACTTATAAGAACATCACACAAGGGACCTCGGAATATTGTGCCACTCCTCATTGCGAAAACCGTTTTTTTCAAATAACCAATTTTGTTAAGAGGAAAAAAAGAAAATGTGCTTGACAAAGGACAGTCTATGAAGTTTCTCGAAGACCATTGTGTGCAAAATGCAACACAATGTGGTATAATGCTGAAAACATTTGATGAGTTATTTTGTTGTTAAAAAAGACACTAAAAACACTTCCGATTGGTAGAAGCGTAATCCTGAAATCAAGAGAGATTTAGATTCTTACAATCTGATTTGCAAACTGTTTAAATGGACAAAAAAGCAGCAATAATACTTTTTTCAATAAAGAAATAACATTTCAGGAGAGAGAAAATTTGATAAATAAAAATAATTATGCTTGTGCCCTTTTCCTGATGCTGGAAAAGTTGTCACCTTAAGTAATACTCCTTCCATGATGACATGATAATAGGCCACTGAAAAACAGCTTTGTGTGTTGTGGGGAGAAGAAGAACAGGGCATGAGGCACCTTAAGAGACCACTGTTGGGCTTCAGTATCCTTGGGGGAAGGTCGAGACCAAGAGCCACTGACTGATTCCACAAAGCATGCTGAAACAAGCAAGTGAGTCCCATCAACATTGGAACCTGACAACTCAAAAAGACAAGCCAAAGTAGAAACAACCTCAGAATTGGCTGCTATGGTACAAGGTGCGCAAGTTTGGAAGAAACTACAGGCTGGAAAATATAGCCAATAACTGGAGGAACATTTCCTAACTCAAGTCAACGCCAATACCTCGCACCACCTGTTTTACCACATCAAATTCCGGCCACTTCTGTTAGGTTTATAGACCAAAGAAGTTACGTCACAGGAGTGGTTAGGAAGATTTTTGTTTTCAAGTATCATGTGAGTGCAAATGTAATCACAATTTCCCGATGTTGGTTTCTTTGTTGCCTGATATCGGCTTGGGGAGACCTCCATCTATCTGATGTTAGCAAGAACAAGTGTGGCTCTCAAAAATAGTTGGCTTGGTTTAGAAACATCAGATCCATTGCCAAAAAGGACTAATGTTCTAATATTTTCACTGTTATCCGGAGTAAAGGCCGATTTTTCTCTAATTTCTCACTTCCACACAGACCTTGGAATATTTGCCCTCCTCTTGGAAATTAGTTTTTTCAAAAAAGAACCATATTTTTCAAGAGAAAAGAAATAAATGGGATTGACAAAGGACAGTCTCTGGAATGTTTTCTCGAAGACAATTGGTGAAGTGAAACAAGTTGGTTAATGCTGAAAAACATTTAGATGCGTTAAAGTGATCAAAACAATAATGAAAGAAGTTGTAATTTACTGGCAAAAAATGTTAGACTCTGTTTTTCAAGTATCATTGTAGTGGCAAAAATGTAGAATCACAATTTTTCGATTGCTTTTCTTTATTTGCCTAATTATCGGCTTGGGGAAGACCTCCATCTATCTGCTGTAAGCAAGAACAAGTGTCTCTCAAAATCAGTTGGCTTTGGTTTAGTAACCGTCATTATCCATTGCAAAAAAGGACTCAAATGTTCTCTGTTTACTGTTATCAAAAGATAATGCAGATTTTTCTCTCCCTTTCATCACCTCCACACAAGACCTCGGAATATTTGCCCTCCTCCTTGGAAAACAGTTTTTTCAAAAATCCATATTCTGTTAAGAGGAAAGAAATACATGTGCTTGACAAAGGACAGTCTCTGAATGTTTCTCGAAGACCATTGGTGAAAATGAAACAAGTGGTAAAATGCTGAAACATTTAGATGAGTTAAAAAAGATAAAAACACTTCTGATAGAAGCGTAATCTGAAATCAAGAGAGATTTAGATTCTTACAATCTGATTTGCAAAACTGTTTAATATGGACACAAAAAGCAGCAACAATACTTTTTTCAAATTTAATAAATACCACTTTTGAGGCAGTAGAACAAATAATGCTCGTGCTCCATTTCCTGCTCGAGAAAAGTTGTCACCTTAAGTTAAAAACGTCCTTCCATGATGACACTTAAATAGCCACTGAAAACGCTTGTGTGTTGTGTGGAGAGAAGCTCAGGGCTGAGGCACCTTACAGAGCACACTGTTGCTCTTCAGCTAGCCTTGGGGAAGGTCTGAGGCAAGAGCCACATGCTGCTTCCACAAAGCATTGCTTGAACCAAGCAAGTGAGTTCCCATCAACATTGGTCACCTGCATTGCTTGAACCAAGCAAGTGAGTTCCCATCAACATTGGTCACCTGACAACTCAAAAGTACAAGAAGTAGCAAACACTCAGAATATGGTGCTGCTATGGATACTAAGTTGCCAAGTTTGGAAGCAACTCATGGCTGGCAAATATCAGTCCAATAACTGAGAGGAACAATTCCAATGGTTTCCGTCGAGAAACAATCAGAGACAGACTGTCCTTTGTCAAGCACATGTATTTCTTTCTCTTAACAAAATATGGTTATTGAAAAAAACTGTTTTCCAAGGAGGAGGGCAAATATATTCCGAGGTCTTGTGGGGTGATGAAAGTGAGAGAAAAATCGGCATTCTTTTGATAACAGTAATAGAGAACATTTGAGTCCTTTTTTGCAGGATACTGACAGTTACTAAACCAAAGCCAACTGATTTTGAGAGACACTGTTCTTGCTAACAGCAGATAGATGGAGGTTTCCCCAAGCGATAATTAGGCAAAGAAAAGCAATCGGGAAATTGGGATTCTACATTTTGCCAGTACAATTACACTTTTCAGTAGTGTTTTTATCATTTTAACTATCTATAATGTTTCAGCATTTAACAACTTGTTTCATCTCTACCAATGGTTTCGAGAAACATTCAGAGACTGTCTTTGTCAGACACATGTATTTCTTTCTTTCTTAACAAATATGGTATTTGAAAAAACTAATTTCCAAGGAGAGGCAATATTCCAAGGTCTTGTGTGGAGTGATGAAAGTGAGAGAAAATCGGCAGTGCATTATCTTTGATACAGTAAATAGAGAACATTTGAGTCCTTTTTTGCAATGGATATGATGGTTACTAAACAAAGCCAACTAATTTTGAGAGACACTTGTTCTTGCTAACAGCAGATAGATGGAGGGTCTTCCCCAAGCCGATAATCAGGCAAACAAAGAAAAGCAATCGAGAAATTGTGATTCTCTTTTTGCCACTACAATGATACTTGAAAAACAGAAAATCTTCTACATCCTGTGAGTAACTTCTTTGGTCTAAAAATAAACAGAAGTGCCGGATAGTTGATGTGGTAAAGTTGAGGAGAGAGAGTAGTCTGAATGAGTTAGGAAATTGTTCCTCTCAGTTATTGGACTGATATTTGCCAGCCATGAGTTGCTTCCAAACTTGGCAACTTTGTATCCATAGCAGCACCATATTCTGAGTGTTTGCTACTTCTTGTACTTTTGAGTTGTCAGGTGACCATGTTGATGGCACTCGTGCTTGGTTCAAGCAATGCTTTGTGGAGCAGCATGTGGCTCTTGTCTCAGACCTTCCCCAAGGATAGCTGAAGAGCAACAGGTGCTCTGTAAGGTGCCTCAGCCCTGAGCTTCTCTCCACACACACACAAGCGTTTTCAGTGGCTATTTAAGTGTCATCATGGAAGGATGTATTTAACTTAAGGTGACAACTTTTCTCGAGCAGGAAATGGAGCACAAGCATAATTTGTTTTATTTATCATAATATTCTTCTGCCTCGAAAGTGGTATTTATTTAATTTGAAAAAAGTATTATTGCTGCTTTTTGTGTCCATATTAAACAGTTTTGCAAATCAGATTGTAAGAATCTAAATCTCTCTTGATTTCAGATTACGCTTCTATCAGAAGTGTTTTTATCTTTTTAACTCATCTAAATGTTTCAGCATTTACCACTTGTTTCATTTTCACCAATGGTCTTCGAGAAACATTCAGACTGTCCTTTGTCAAGCACATGTATTTCTTTCCTCTTAACAAAATATGGTTATTTGAAAAAAACTGTTTTCCAAGGAGGAGGGCAAATATTCCGAGGTCTTGTGTGGAGGTGATGAAAGTGAGAGAAAAATCGGCATTATCTTTTGATAACAGTAAATAGAGAACATTTGAGTCCTTTTTGCAATGGATACTGACAGTTACTAAACCAAAGCCAACTGATTTTGAGAGACACTTGTTCTTGCTAACAGCAGATAGATGGAGGTCTTCCCCAAGCCGATAATTAGGCAAAGAAAAGCAATCGGGAAATTGGGATTCTACATTTTGCCAGTACAATTACACTTCTTTCAGTAGTGTTTTTATCACTTTTAACTCATCTAAATGTTTCAGCATTTAACAACTTGTTTCATCTTCACCAATGGTCTTCGAGAAACATTCAGAGACTGTCCTTTGTCAAGCACATGTATTTCTTTTCTTACAAAAATATGGTTATTTGAAAAAACTAATTTCCAAGGAGGAGGGCAAATATTCCAAGGTCTTGTGTGGAAGTGATGAAAGTGAGAGAAAAATCGGCATTATCTTCTGATAACAGTAAATAGAGAACATTTGAGCCTTTTTTGCAATGGATACTGATGGTTACTAAACCAAAGCCAACTAATTTTGAGAGACACTTGTTCTTGCTAACAGCAGATAGATGGAGGTCTTCCCCAAGCCGATAATCAGGCAAACAAAGAAAAGCAATCGAGAAATTGTGATTCTACATTTTGCCACTACAATGATACTTGAAAAACAGAAAATCTTCTACCTCCTGTGACGTAACTTCTTGGTCTAAAATAAACAGAAGTGCCGGAAGTTGATGTGGTAAAGTTGGAGAGAGAGTAGTCTGAATTGAGTTAGGAAATTGTTCCTCTCAGTTATTGGACTGATATTTGCCAGCCATGAGTTGCTTCCTAAACTTGGCAACTTTGTATCCATAGCAGCACCATATTCTGAGTGTTTGCTACTTCTTGTACTTTTGAGTTGTCAGGTGACCAATGTTGATGGGAACTCACTTGCTTGGTTCAAGCAATGCTTTGTGGGAAGCAGCATGTGGCTCTTGTCTCAGACCTTCCCCAAGGATAGCTGAAGAGCAACAGTGTGCTCTGTAAGGTGCCTCAGCCCTGAGCTTCTCTCCACACAACACACAAGTGTTTTCAGTGGCTATTAAGTGTCATCATGAAGGATGTATTAACTTAAGGTGACAACTTTTCTCAGCAGGAAATGGAGCACAAGCATAATTGTTTTATTTATCATAATATTCTCTGCCTCGAAAGTGGTATTTATTAATTTGAAAAAAGTATATGATGCTTTTTGTGTCCATATTAAACAGTTTTGCAAATCAGATTGTAAGAATCTAAATCTCTCTTGATTTCAGATTACGCTTCTATCAGAAGTGTTTTTATCTTTTTTAACTCATCTAAATGTTTCAGCATTTTACCACTTGTTTCATTTTCACCAATGGTCTTCGAGAAACATTCAGAGACTGTCCTTTGTCAAGCACATCTATCTTTCTTAACAAAATATGGTTATTTGAAAAAAACTGTTAGGAGGAGGGCAAATATCGATCCGTATGGGTGGAGGTGATGAAGTGAGAGAAAAATCGGCATATCTTTTGATACAGTAATAGAGAACATTTGAGTCTTTTTTGCAATGGATACTGACAGTTACTAAACCAAAGCCAACTGATTTTGAGAGACACTTGTTCTTGCTAAGCCAGATAGATGGAGGTCTTCCCCAAGCCGATAATTAGGCAAAGAAAAGCAATCGGGAAATTGGGATTCTACATTTTTGCCAGTACAATTACACTTCTTTCAGTAGTGTTTTTATCACTTTTAACTCATCTAAATGTTTCAGCATTTAACAACTTGTTTCATCTTCACCAATGGTCTTCGAGAAACATTCAGAGACTGTCCTTTGTCAAGCACATGTATTTCTTTCTCACAAAAGGAAAAAACTAATTTCCAAGGAGGAGGGCAAATATTCCAAGGTCTGTGTGGAAGATGATGAAAGTGAGAGAAAAATCGCATTATCTTCTGATAACAGTAAATAGAGAACATTTGAGTCCTTTTTTGCAAGGATACTGATGGTTACTAAACCAAAGCCAACTAATTTTGAGAGACACTTGTTCTTGCTAACAAGAAGATAGATGGAGGTCTTCCCAAGCCGATAATCAGGCAAACAAAGAAAAGCATCGAGAAGAATTGTGATTCTACATTTTGCCACTACAATGATACTTGAAAAACAGAAAATCTTCTACCTCCTGTGACGTAACTTCTTTGGTCTATAAAATAAACAGAAGTGCCGGAAGTTGATGTGGTAAAAGTTGGAGAGAGAGTAGTCTGAATTGAGTTAGGAAATTGTTCCTCTCAGTTATTGGACTGATATTTGCCAGCCATGAGTTGCTTCCAAACTTGGCAACTTTGTATCCATAGCAGCACCATATCTCGAGTGTTTGCTACTTCTTGTACTTTTGAGTTGTCAGGTGACCAATGTTGATGGGAACTCACTTGCTTGGTTCAAGCAATGCTTTGTGGAAGCAGCATGTGGCTCTTGTCTCAGACCTTCCCCAAGGTAGCTGAAGAGCAACAGTGTGCTCTGTAAGGTGCCTCAGCCCTGGCTTCTCTCCACACAACACACAAGCGTTTTCAGTGGCTATTTAAGTGTCATCATGGAAGGATGTATTTAACTTAAGGTGACAACTTTTCTCGAGCAGGAAATGGAGCACAGCATAATTTGTTTATTTATCATAATATTCTTCTGCCTCGAAAGTGGTATTATTTAATTTGAAAAAAGTATTATTGCTGCTCTTTTGTGTCCATATTAAACAGTTTTGCAAATCAGATTGTAAGAATCTAAATCTCTCTTGATTTCAGATTACGCTTCTATCAGAAGTGTTTTTATCTTTTTTAACTCATCTAAATGTTTCAGCATTTTACCACTTGTTTCATTTTCACCATGGTCTTCGAGAAACATTCAGAGACTGTCCTTTGTCAAGCACATGTATTTCTTTCCTCTTAACAAATATGGTTATTTGAAAAAACTGTTTTCCAAGGAGGAGGGCAATATTCCGAGGTCTTGTGTGGAGTGTGATGAAAGTGAGAGAAAAAATCGGCATTATCTTTTGATAACAGTAAATAGAGAACATTTGAGTCCTTTTTTGCAATGGATACTGACAGTTACTAAACCAAAGCCAACTGATTTTGAGAGACACTTGTTCTTGCTAACAGCAGATAGATGGAGGTCTTCCCCAAGCCGATAATTAGGCAAAGAAAAGCAATCGGGAAATTGGGATTCTACATTTTGCCAGTACAATTACCTTCTTTCAGTAGTGTTTTTATCACTTTTAACTCATCTAAATGTTTCAGCATTTACAAACTTGTTTCATCTTCACCAATGGTCTTCGAGAAACATTCAGAGACTGTCTTTGTAAAAGAACAATGACAATTTCAATAGATCAAAAAGACAATTTTAAATACGAGGCTGTTGGAAGTGATGAAGTGAGAGAAAAATCGGCATTATCTTCTCTGATAACAGTAAATAGAGAACATTTGAGTCCTTTTTTGCAATGGATACTGATGGTTACTAACCAAAGCCAACTAATTTTGAGAGACACTTGTTCTTGCTAAAGCAGATAGATGGAGGTCTTCCCCAAGCCGATAATCAGCAAACAAAGAAAAGCAATCGAGAAATTGTGATTCTACATTTTTGCCACTACAATGATACTTGAAAAACAGAAAATCTTCTACCTCCTGTGACGTAACTTCTTTGGTCTATAAAATAAACAGAAGTGCCGGAAGTTGATGTGGTAAAGTGGGAGAGAGTAGTCTGAATTGAGTTAGGAAATTTGTTCTCTCAGTTATTGGACTGAATTTGCCAGCCATGAGTTGCTTCCAAACTTGGAACTTTGTATCCTAGAGCACCATATTCTGAGTGTTTGCTACTTCTTGTACTTTTGAGTGTCAGGTGACAATGTTGATGGGAACTCACTTGCTTGGTTCAAGCAATGCTTTGTGGAAGCAGCATGTGGCTCTTGTCTCAGACCTTCCCCAGGATAGTGAAGAGCAACAGTGTGCTCTGTAAGGTGCCTCAGCCCTGAGCTTCTCTCCACACAACACACAAGCGTTTTCAGTGGCTATTTAAGTGTCATCATGGAAGGATGTATTTAACTTAAGGTGACAACTTTTCTCGAGCAGGAAATGGAGCACAAGCATAATTTGTTTATTTATATAATATTCTTCTGCCTCGAAAGTGGTATTATTTAATTTGAAAAAGTATTATTGCTGCTTTTTGTGTCCATATTAAACAGTTTTGCAAATCAGATTGTAAGAATCTAAATCTCTCTTGATTTCAGATTACGCTTCTATCAGAAGTGTTTTTATCTTTTTTAACTCATCTAAATGTTTCAGCATTTTACCACTGTTTCATTTTCACCAATGGTCTTCGAGAAACATTCAGAGACTGTCCTTTGTCAAGCACATGTATTTCTTTCCCTTAACAAAATATGGTATTTGAAAAAACTGTTTTCCAAGGAGGAGGGCAAAATTCGATTCCGTTGTGTGGAGGTGATGAAAGTGAGAGAAAAATCGGCATTATCTTTTGATAACAGTAAATAGAGAACATTTGAGTCCTTTTTTGCAATGGATACTGACAGTTACTAAACCAAAGCCAACTGATTTTGAGAGACACTTGTTCTTGCTAACAGCAGATAGATGGAGGTCTTCCCCAAGCCGTAATTAGGCAAAGAAAAGCAATCGGGAAATTGGGATTCTACATTTTTGCCAGTACAATTACACTTCTTTCAGTAGTGTTTTATCACTTTTAACTCATCTAAATGTTTCAGCATTTAACAACTTGTTTCATCTTCACCAATGGTCTTCGAGAAACATTCAGAGACTGTCCTTTGTCAAGCACATGTATTTCTTTTCTCTTAACAAAATATGGTTATTTGAAAAAACTAATTCAAGGAGGAGGGCAAATATTCCAAGGTCTTGTGTGGAAGTGATGAAAGTGAGAGAAAAATCGGCATTATCTTCTGATAACAGTAAATAGAGAACATTTGAGTCCTTTTTTGCAAGGATACTGATGGTTACTAAACCAAAGCCAACTAATTTTGAGAGACACTTGTTCTTGCTAACAGCAGATAGATGGAGGTCTTCCCCAAGCCGATAATCAGGCAAACAAAGAAAAGCAATCGAGAAATTGTGATTCTACATTTTTGCCACTACAATGATACTTGAAAAACAGAAAATCTTCTACCTCCTGTGACGTAACTCTTTGGTCTATAAATAAACAGAAGTGCCGGAAGTTGATGTGGTAAAAGTTGGAGAGAGAGTAGTCTGAATTGAGTTAGGAAATTGTTCCTCTCAGTTATTGGACTGATATTTGCCAGCCATGAGTTGCTTCCAAACTTGGCAACTTTGTATCCATAGCAGCACAATATTCTGAGTGTTTGCTACTTCTTGTACTTTTGAGTTGTCAGGTGACCAATGTTGATGGGAACTCACTTGCTTGGTTCAAGCAATGCTTTGTGGAAGCAGCATGTGGCTCTTGTCTCAGACCTTCCCCAAGGATAGCTGAAGAGCAACAGTGTGCTCTGTAAGGTGCCTCAGCCCTGAGCTTCTCTCCACACAACACACAAGTGTTTTCAGTGGCTATTTAAGTGTCATCATGGAAGGATGTATTTAACTTAAGGTGACAACTTTCTCGAGCAGGAAATGGAGCACAAGCAAATTTGTTTATTTATCATAATATTCTTCTGCCTCGAAAGTGGTATTATTTAATTTGAAAAAAGTATTATTGCTGCTTTTTGTGTCCATATTAAACAGTTTTGCAAATCAGATTGTAAGAATCTAAATCTCTCTTGATTTCAGATTACGCTTCTATCAGAAGTGTTTTTATCTTTTTTAACTCATTAAATGTTTCAGCATTTTACCACTTGTTTCATTTTCACCAATGGTCTTCGAGAAACATTCAGAGACTGTCCTTTGTCAAGCACATGTATTTCTTTCCTCTTAACAAAATATGGTTATTTGAAAAAAACTGTTTTCCAAGGAGGAGGGCAAATATTCCGAGGTCTTGTGTGGAGGTGATGAAAGTGAGAGAAAAATCGGCATTATCTTTTGATAACAGTAAATAGAGAACATTTGAGTCCTTTTTTGCAATGGATACTGACAGTTACTAAACCAAAGCAACTGATTTGAGAGACACTTGTTCTTGCTAACAGCAGATAGATGGAGGTCTTCCCCAAGCCGATAATTAGGCAAAGAAAGCAATCGGGAAATTGGGATTCTACATTTTTGCCAGTACAATTACACTTCTTTCAGTAGTGTTTTTATCACTTTTAACTCATCTAAATGTTTCAGCATTTAACAACTTGTTTCATCTTCACCAATGGTCTTCGAGAAACATTCAGAGACTGTCCTTTGTCAAGCACATGTATTTCTTTTCTCTTAACAAAATATGGTTATTTGAAAAAACTAATTTCCAAGGAGGGGGCAAATATTCCAAGGTCTTGTGTGGAAGTGATGAAAGTGAGAGAAAAATCGGCATTATCTTCTGATAACAGTAAATAGAGAACATTTGAGCCTTTTTTGCAATGGATACTGATGGTTACTAAACCAAAGCCAACTAATTTTGAGAGACACTTGTTCTTGCTAACAGCAGATAGATGGAGGTCTTCCCCAAGCCGATAATCAGGCAAACAAAGAAAAGCAATCGAGAAATTGTGATTCTACATTTTTGCCACTACAATGATACTTGAAAAACAGAAAATCTTCTACCTCCTGTGACGTAACTTCTTTGGTCTATAAAATAAACAGAAGTGCCGGAAGTTGATGTGGTAAAAGTTGGAGAGAGAGTAGTCTGAATTGAGTTAGGAAATTGTTCCTCTCAGTTATTGGACTGATATTTGCCAGCCATGAGTTGCTTCCAAACTTGGCAACTTTGTATCCATAGCAGCACCATATTGAGTGTTTGCTACCTTCTTGTACTTTTGAGTTGTCAGGTGACCAATGTTGATGGGAACTCACTTGCTTGGTTCAAGCAATGCTTGTGGAAGCAGCATGTGGCTCTTGTCTCAGACCTTCCCCAAGGATAGCTGAAGAGCAACAGTGTGCTCTGTAAGGTGCCTCAGCCCTGAGCTTCTCTCCACACAACACACAAGCGTTTTCAGTGGCTATTTAAGTGTCATCATGGAAGGATGTATTTAACTTAAGGTGACAACTTTTCTCGAGCAGGAAATGGAGCACAAGCATAATTTGTTTATTATCATAATATTCTTCTGCCTCGAAAGTGGTATTTATTTAATTTGAAAAAAAGTATTATTGCTGCTTTTTGTGTCCAATATTAAACAGTTTTGCAAATCAGATTGTAAGAATCTAAATCTCTCTTGATTTCAGATTACGCTTCTATCAGAAGTGTTTTTATCTTTTTTAACTCATCTAAATGTTTCAGCATTTTACCACTTGTTTCATTTTCACCAATGGTCTTCGAGAAACATTCAGAGACTGTCCTTTGTCAAGCACATGTATTTCTTTCCTCTTAACAAAATATGGTTATTTGAAAAAAACTGTTTTCCAAGGAGGAGGGCAAATATTCCGAGGTCTTGTGTGGGGAGAGATATGAAGTGAGAGAAAAATCGGCATTATCTTTTGATAACAGTAAATAGAGAACATTTGAGTCCTTTTTTGCAAGGATACTGACAGTTACTAAACCAAAGCCAACTGATTTTGAGAGACACTTGTTCTTGCTAACAGCAGATAGATGGAGGTCTTCCCCAAGCCGATAATTAGGCAAAGAAAAGCAATCGGGAATTGGGATTCTACATTTTTGCCAGTACAATTACACTTCTTTCAGTAGTGTTTTATCACTTTTAACTCATCTAAATGTTTCAGCATTTAACAACTTGTTTCATCTTCACCAATGGTCTTCGAGAAACATTCAGAGACTGTCCTTTGTCAAGCACATGTATTTCTTTTCTCTTAACAAAATATGGTTATTTGAAAAACTAATTTCCAAGGAGGAGGGCAAATATTCCAAGGTCTTGTGTGGAAGTGATGAAAGTGAGAGAAAAATCGGCATTATCTTCTGATAACAGTAAATAGAGAACATTTGAGTCCTTTTTTGCATGGATACTGATGGTTACTAAACCAAAGCCAACTAATTTTGAGAGACACTTGTTCTTGCTAACAGCAGATAGATGGAGGTCTTCCCCAAGCCGATAATCAGGCAAACAAAGAAAAGCAATCGAGAAATTGTGATTCTACATTTTTGCCACTACAATGATACTTGAAAAACAGAAAATCTTCTACCTCCTGTGACGTAACTTCTTTGGTCTATAAAATAACAAGTGCCGGAAGTTGATGTGGTAAAAGTTGGAGAGGAGTAGTCTGAATGAGTTAGGAAATTGTTCCTCTCAGTTATTGGACGATATTTGCCAGCCATGAGTTGCTTCCAAACTTGGCAACTTGTATCCATAGCAGCACCATATTCTGAGTGTTGCTACTTCTGTACTTTGAGTTGTCAGGTGACCAATGTTGATGAGGGAACTCACTGCTTGGTTCAGCAATGCTTGTGGAAGCAGCATGTGGTCTTGTCTCAGACCTTCCCCAAGGATAGCTGAAGAGCAACAGTGTGCTCTGTAAGGTGCCTCAGCCCTGAGCTTCTCTCCACACAACACACAAGTGTTTTCAGTGGCTATTTAAGTGTCATCATGGAAGGATGTATTTAACTTAAGTGACAACTTTTCTCGAGCAGGAATGGAGCACAAGCATAATTTGTTTTATTTATCATAATATTCTTCTGCCTCGAAAGTGGTATTTTTTAATTTGAAAAAGAGTATTATGCTGCTTTTTGTGTCCATATTAAACAGTTTTGCAAATCAGATTGTAAGAATCTAAATCTCTCTTGATTTCAGATTACGCTTCTATCAGAAGTGTTTTTATCTTTTTAACTCATCTAAATGTTTCAGCATTTTACCACTTGTTTCATTTCACCAATGGTCTTCGAGAAACATTCAGAGACTGTCCTTTGTCAAGCACATGTATTTCTTTCCTCTTAACAAAATATGGTTATTTGAAAAAAACTGTTTTCCAAGGAGGAGGAAATATTCCGAGGTCTTGTGTGAGGTGATGAAGTGAGAGAAAAATCGGCATTATCTTTTGATAACAGTAAATAGAGAACATTTGAGTCCTTTTTGCAATGGATACTGACAGTTACTAAACCAAAGCAACTGATTTTGAGAGACACTTGTTCTTGCTAACAGCAGTAGATGGAGGTCTCCCCAAGCCGATAATTAGGCAAGAAAAGCAATCGGGAAATTGGGATTCTACATTTTTGCCAGTACAATTACACTTCTTTCAGTAGTGTTTTTATCACTTTTAACTCATCTAAATGTTTCAGCATTTAACAACTGTTTCATCTTACACCAATGGTCTTCGAGAACATTCAGAGACTGTCCTTGTTCAAGCACATGTATTTCTTTTCTCTTAACAAAATATGGTTATTTGAAAAAACTAATTTCCAAGGAGGAGGGCATATTCCAAGGTCTTGTGTGGAAGTGATGAAAGTGAGGAAAAAATCGGCATTATTTCTGATAACAGTAATAGAGAACATTTGAGTCCTTTTTTGCAATGGATACTGATGGTTACTAAACAAAGCCAAAATTTTGAGAGACACTTGTTTCTTGTAACAGCAGATAGATGGAGGTCTCCCCAAGCCGATAATCAGGCAAACAAAGAAAAGCAATCGAGAAATTGTGATTCTACATTTTTGCCACTACAATGATACTTGAAAAACAGAAAATCTTTACCTCTGTGGACGTAACTTTTTGGTCTATAAAATAAACAGAAGTGCCGAGTGAAGTTGATGTGGTAAAAGTTGGAGAGAGAGTAGTCTGAATTGAGTTAGGAAATTGTTCCTCTCAGTTATTGGACTGATATTTGAGCCATGAGTTGCTTCCAAACTTGGCAACTTGTATCATAGCAGCACACATATTCTGAGTGTTTGCTACTTCTTGTACTTTTGAGTTGTCAGGTGACCAATGTTGATGGGAACTCACTTGCTTGGTTCAAGCAATGCTTTGTGGAGAGCATGTGGCTCTTGTCTCAGACCTTCCCCAAGGATAGCTGAAGACAACAGTGTGCTCTGTAAGGTGCTCAGCCCTGAGCTTCTCTCCACACAACACACAAGTTTTCAGTGGCTATTTAAGTGTCATCATGGAAGGATGTATTTAACTTGAAGGTGACAACTTTTCTCGAGCAGGAAATGGAGACAAGCATAATTGTTTTATTTATCATAATATTTTCTGCCTCGAAGTGGTATTATTTAATTTGAAAAAAGTATATTGCTGCTTTGTGTCACAATTAAACGTTTTGCAAATCAGATTGTAAGAATCTAAATCTCTCTTGATTTCAGATTACGTTCTCTACGAAGGTGTTTATCTTTTTAAACTATCTAAATGTTAAGATTGTTACACACTTGTTCATTTTCACCAATGGTCTTCGAGAACATTCAGAGACTGTCCTTGTGTAAGCACATGTATTCTTTCCTCTAACAAAATAGGGTTATTTGAAAAAAACTGTTTCCAAGGAGGAGGGCAAATATTCCGAGGTCTCTTGTGTGGAGGTGATAAAGTGAGAGAAAAATCGGCATTACTTTTGATAACGTAAATAGAGAACATTTGAGTCCTTTTTTTGCATGGGATACTGACAGTACTAACCAAAGCCAACTGATTTTGAGAGACACTTGTTCTTGCTAACACAGATAGATGAGGTCTCCCCAGCCGATATTAGGCAAAGAAAGCAATCGGAAATTGGGATTCACTTTTTGCCAGACAATTACACTTCTTTCAAGTAGTGTTTTTATCACTTTAACTCATCAAAAGGTTTCAGCATTTAACCAACTTGTTCCCTTCACCAATGGTATGTGGAAAACACTCAGGTGTCCTTTGTCAAGCACATGTATTCTTTTCTCTTAACAAAATATGGTTATTTGAAAAACTAATTTCCAAGGAGGCGGGCAAATATCCAAGGTCTTTTGCTGGAAGTGATGAAAGTGAGAGGGCGAAAAATCGGCATCTTTAGAAACAGTAATAGAGAAAATTTGAGTCTTTTTGCATGGATATGATGGTTATAACCCAAAGCCAATTAAATTTTGGAGGAGCATTCTTCTTGCTAACAGGCAGATAGATGGAGGTCTTCCAAGCCGTATCCGGAAACAAAGCAAAGCAAGCGGCAATTGTGAGTCTACATTTT
>WNYA01003045.1:0-29963 GCA_019512145.1 Engystomops pustulosus | reverse complement strand
CATGCCGTCCCCTATAGTGTCAGGGTCAATTATTGGATGTTTTAGATGCTATCTAGCTTCATTCTGTCACTCTGTCATGGCCATGCTGTTGCCCATAATTTTGGCATAATGGTGCGTTTAAGCAGCCTCAGAGGCATCCATGCATGCTGCCCCTGCTGTTTCCTGTCCATTTCCGTGGTGTTTCCATCCTTTTCTGAGGTTTCCAGGTGTTTGGCCAAGCTTAACTGTGCAGAGCCTTGGTCCCCTTGAAAAATGCTTGAGTGTCCCATTGACTTCAATGGGGCTCGTTATTCGAGACGAGCACTCGAGCATCGGGAAAAGTTCGTCTCGAATAACGAGTACCCGAGCATTTTAGTGCTCGCTCATCTCTAATTGTAACCTAACCTGATTGGTAAAATGATTATATTTGTAATTTTGAAACGCAGGTCTAGTTAGAGGGTAAATAAATTTATTTTTGGAAGAGATCTGACGATTTATTTCAACTTATCTTATATATAAATAAGAAGATGAAATCTTTTGTTACAAATTCCGTTTATGTAAGAATTGTTTTTACATGCGGCATTTAAACCTTCTGGTAGTAATGGTTTCAATTTGAAAATTTCCCATTTGATCAATACTTTGAATCTATTAGGGTTAGATTCAGGTATAAAATCAATGATACTTACGGTACTTTCTCCTTTATGGTGTATCATAGTATGTCTTGACAACCCATGTTTTATTTTTTTGTGGTTAATATTAACCATTTCCCACAAAAGGACGAAAAGGTACTACACTGCGGAAAGGGACTTTCCACAAACTGCAGTACTCTTATTTCCAGCTTCTGTCACTGGTTCTCAAAGGGGGCTGGTGCAACAAGCAGCAGGTTGTGAACCCACTGTGCTATGTAACTGTTTTGACTTTGGGCCACACACTAATGGCGTTATCCCTGGACCTCTTTGGTATCCTCACCTTTTACCCCTATACAGAGATCTGGACTTTGCTACAGAAAGATCTCAAGGCTGATACCTCCTTATGATGGTCCCAGTATATATAGCAGCTGGCCCAGCGGGCACAGAGATAACGGTACATGGTTTCAAGGGGTCAGGCAAGGCGGGTATTAAGTAGCAGTTCGTTATGAAGGAAGGCAGCATACAATCAGAATCCAGAGGACAGGCAGAGGGTCATGGAAGGCAGCACAGGTTTAAGAAACAAGGTGGGGTCGTATAACAGGGAGCGCAGATCAAATCGGAGTCAGAAATAAGCCAGGGATCACACACAGGTAGCAGACAGAAACAAACACCATAGAGTAGGAATAGCAAGCTAGGAACCTTTGCACAGGCACAGAGAAAAGGGCATGCTGGGGTATATGGCTGGAGGTGCCCACTGATAGGCTACTTCTTTAAAAAAAGAGAGAGACCCCGCTTGCACCCTAAGGCTAGAGCTAGAGCATGGTTGGACTCAGAGGCTGAAGGTAAGCCTACTACAGGTAACTCAACCAGAGACGGAACCTGTCGCCAACATTACAGTATCCCCTCCCCTTACGCCTCCTTAATTAGGGCAGGGGAACAATGTTCTCCCCCGGTTCCCAAGACCTCTCTTCAGGACCGAATCTCTTCTAGTCTACCAGATAATTCCTTCTGCTCCTTCAGGTTTATCTGCTGAAGAACGTCAAATAGCCCTAGGCATCTGGGAGCAAATATCTTCAAATTTTTTTGGAAGATAGCCAGACCCTGGCTCCTGGAGGAGGCCTTCATTTTCTATCTGCATACTTTTTCATACAAACTGTTACCTTGACAATAATGGATTAAGTTTGCTGCCAGATGTGAAAAAATTAACCACATGCCTCATTAGCTGCAGGAACCTCAGAGTTAGCTGGTACAGGAAGAGGTACACTAGGATGTAGGTTGTAGACAGTGAAGAATGGAGATGCAGTAGTAGTTTCACTAGTGTGGTAGTTATAAGATAATGCGGCCAAGGGGAGTAGCTGCACCCAGTCATCCTGTAGAGCAGAGACGAAGAGTCGGAGGTATCCCTCAAAAATCTGACACGTTCAACTTGACAATTGGATTGCTGGTGATATGCAGAAGAGAAATCTAAGTTTACTCCCAGAAGTTTACATAGTGCTCTCTGGAATTTTCATCTGAACTGGAAGTGATAAAATCAAAAGAATGGAGAGCGGCACAGTGGATATAACAAAAGGATTGTAATCCAATGCGGGTGCAGGCTAGCAAAGTTTGACTCACAACCTCGGGGTTACCAGGATATCCAAAACAGGGAAGCAGCACTCCAAAAAATTTAATTCTTTATTCACATGTGGACAAGTGCAATGTTTCAGCTAACTCAATGGGGCAGATTTACTTATCCGGTCCATTCGCGATCCAGCGGAGCGTTCTCTGCCCTGGATTCGGGTCAGGCCGGGATTTATTAAAGCAGTTCCTCCGCCGTCCACCAGGTGGCGCTGCTGCGCTGAAAAGCATCGGAACGCGCTGGAGTTCACCGTCTCGGGCTGAGTGAAGGTAAGTACAAGCTCCGCGACAGATTTTTTGTTTTAAATGCGGCGGTTTTTCTGAATCCATCAGGTTTTCGTTCGGCCAAGCCCCCCCGATTTCCGTCTCGTGCATGCCAGTGCCGATGCGCCACAATCCGATCACGTGCGCCAAAATCCCAGGCCAATTCAGGGGAAATCGGCGCAAATCGGAAATATTTGGGTAACACGTCGGGAAACCGCGAATCGGGCCCTTAGTAAATGACCCCCAATGTAGTCATTTTCAAGCATTGTGAAAGTGTTATAAGGCGAGTTTAAATCCCCCACAGGATATGACATCATCATTAGTAACAACAAGTGAAATAGCTATTACATATCGGTGTTGATTATAAGTGTACAAAATACAGGGGTGTATATTGGCAATGAAGGGCAATACAATTTGACACATTCCAGTGTAAATAAAATTAGATGCAAGTACCGAAAAGGCATTCACCATCATTCATCGTGCTGGTGTGACAGTGTTTGTAAACACTAGGAGAGTGCATGTCCGGTGGTTGCTAAGAGACCACCCTGAAAAACGTGACTCTGGAACTAGAGACTGACTAGCGGGCTATGTGGCACTTCAAGAACCCACAACAAGAGGCCATACCTGTATATCATAGAAAAGTGACCCTGAACAGCGGCATCCGGACATAGCGATTGCTCGCTTTCAGTCCTGGCACTGTCATCACAGGTGTCACAGCGACTATCCTGAGAGTTTCCCTGGTATGTCGGCGGCCATCTTGGATCAGGGAAAGAAGTGTTCATGTCCAGTCAAAGGATATACAGGTAAGGGAATCCATTTTGTGTTCCGGGGATACTGTAGCAGTTGGTGTTGTCTCCTGGATGGTTTGTCCAAAGTCTGTATTTTCATGGTTCATCTCCACTCGTTTAGCTTCCGAGCATGTTGCCATGGTAACCTAAGGAGTCAACACACCCACTTCTGACCATGCATGCTATGGCCCTGACACTGGGTCCCTCCCATTGTGATATCCAATTGTCAAAATTGTGAGAGTTAATACGAGATACAAGATACAGCTGGTTGGAGCCTGGCAATGAATAGTGGTGATTGTCCCTTGGTCCCTTAAGAGGAGAGATCTAGGTGAAAAAAAAAACCAACCAAAACAATATGGTTAGTGTAATACATAAAAATCAATAAAGACACAACAATATTATACTTCCTAACATTGAAGTATGCGTAATGCATAAATAGGGTAGATTATGAGGACAGGCTTAGTTCAGAGTGTTTAGGTTAAAATTGATGTTTAAGCCAGTAGGCTGTAGCGAATTTAATCGATTATTCCATTCTGTCTCTTGTTTTCTTAGGGCCCTCTGTCTGTCTTCTCCTCTCCTTGGGGGTGTGACAAAGTCTATAATGCAGAAATTTAGCTGGTGAATCTTGTGTCGGGGAACGTTAGACCAAGATTAGAAGTGTTGATGGATGAACGATGATTATGTATTCTAATTCTACATTCTGTCGTTTCTCCAACATAAATTTTATGGCATGGACATGTCAGGAAAATAGATGACATGGACAGATCTGCATGTCAGGTGATGTCTGATGTTATACCTTCTAGCTGTCAGTGGGTTGGTGAAGGAATCGTCTTTTAGCATATGGTTGCAATTTTCGCAGCTCATGCAAGGTTAACAACCCGGCTTAAGGGTCATGGCAAGGTTCAATTTTTTATCAACAGGGCCAATATCACTCTTAACAAGGCAGTGCTTCAGGTTCTTGGGCCTATTGTAGCAAAATAAAGGTGGTAATTGAAATTCCACACTATTGCTATGATACTGTGATAAAGTGGGCCAGTGTTTACGTATGACCTTGGAGATGTAGAGACTATGGGACCCACAGGTGGATACAAAAGGAATCCTCATTGGTTTATTTCCATCTTTTGTTTTTGTTGTTAATAATGTAGATTTGTCCATAGTCTTTGCTCTATCCCTGTGTCCAGAGACTAACTGAATAGGGTAGCCCCTGGACACAAATTTATTAGACATTTCTGCCAATTTAGTGTTAACCCGTAGTTGTACGTCCACAATTCTCCGAACCCTAATCATCTGACTGTATGTGAGAGAATCCATGAACTGGAAGTGGTCAGAGACTATATGAAGAGGACGTCCACTCAGGAAAATGTTCTGAATAAAGAGATTTGCCTTCCGAGAAGTGAATGGATGACCAGACAGAGTAATGAAGTGTGCCATCTTGGAGAAGCGATCCACCACAACCCAGATGGTAGTACAATCGGCAGAAGGAGGCAAGTCTGTGATGAAATCCATGGCAGTATATGCTGCCAAGGCCTACAGGAACTGGTAAGGACAGAAGTAAGCCTGTGGGTTTGGAATGGGAACTTTAGTTCTTAGCACATTTAGAACATGCAAAGACATATTCCCATAAATCCTTAGGAAGCATAGGCCACCAGTATTGACGTGAAATAAAGTCCAGAGTCTCATGAGTTCCAGCAAACTTAAATGGTGTCCCCAGGATAGGATCTTTTCTCTGTCAGCAAACCTAACATATGTCTTTCCAGGTCGGATGAACCTGAAGCAGAGAGAATTCTTGAAGGTTCGTTGATGTGCTGAGGGTCTTCTTCCTTATCTATAATCTCAAAAGATCTGGAGAGAGCATCAGCTGTAATGTTTTTGTCAGCAGGACAAAAATAAAGCTCAAAATCAAATATGGCAAAGAACAGTGAGCGACTGGCTTGACAAGTGTTCAAACGCTGTGCGGATTGTAGGTAGGTAAGATTCTTGTGGTCTGTATAAATAATTACATGGTACATAGATCCCACCAAGAGATGTCTCCACTGTTCCAGGGCTAACTTGATGGCCAAAAGTTCTTGATCTCCAATGGAAAAGTTTTTTATGCTGAGGAGAAGAGCTTGGAGAAAAAGCCACAGGACAGAGATTTACACTTAGCATTCTTTTGGAACAGATGAGCCCCAGCACCGATGGATGAGGAATCAACCTCCATGAAGAATTGTCTTGTGACATCAGGATGATGAGTCAGGAGTCCAATTCTTTGCATTCAGCCTCTTTTTAGTGGCCGCTACCTCTTGTGGTGGTCCCAGAATAGATAGCAGTTGGCCCAGCGGGCATAGAGACAGCAGTAGTTTATTCCAAGGGATCAGGCAAGGTGGGTAGTCAATAACAGACCTTAGTCAAGGCAGGCAGCACAGGTTTGAGAAACAAGCCAAGGTCGTTTACCAGGGAGCGCAGCTCAGAGTAAGGAACAAGCCAGTGGTACACACTGGTAGCAGACAGAAACAAACAGCCTACAGCAGGACAAGAAAGCTAGGAACCTTTACCAAGGGTGGGGAAAAAGGCATGCTGGGATATATGTCTAGAGGTGCATACTGATAAGCTTAGACAGCCTAGTTGGGAAACCCCCTTCTTCTATAAGAAAGAGAGAGAGAGATGCCTCCTGTGCCCATGGCCAGACATGGTGGCTGAAGGTAAGCCTGGGACGGGGACCAGAGGCAGAACCCGTCAACAGCGTTACTTGTTACAGCTATGAATGGCGCTCCTCAACTTCAATACACTACCATTTGCACAGTGCCCATTACCACCGTAATGGGGTATTGGCACGCTAACAATAAATTATTTATTAAACTTTGCAGAGATTTTTGTCATTTAATCTTTGATTAATGTATAATTTTTCCACCAAAATTAATTTATTCTCCAAAAATAAATTACAATTTGTAAATTGCACTTCCATTTTGTATTAACACCTTCAGATATACAAACTATTTACTAGTTATTTTACATACATTGAGGGATGAAGTTTTAATAATGGGATAAAGTAATGGCTTGTACTTTTATTTAGGATTCTCAAAGTCACTTGAAAGCTGAGCAGCTCCCTAAAACGTCTGATTTACAGAATTTCAAGAAAAATGTAACAAAAAAAAAAATTACAACCAAAGTTCTGAGCTTCATAGCATCTTAGATGCAACATTCTGCCATTTCATTTTTTTCCAAAACTAAGCGCAAAAGATATCACCCAAACTTTTCAAAGAGACTCCGATTTCTTAGTAAATACGGGTGCAAACTCCAGTTTGGACCTGTAGGCCAGGTCTGAATTAGTGGGACTTTTTGCTATAGTCTCCGCTGGTTTTCTGGACAATAGTAGGAGGCGGGGCAAGAGATATTGGCAAGATAGCAAAACGTATAAAACTTGGGTCGGTACGATTATGGGGATACCAACTTTGTATAGGTTTTATAATGTTTTCAAACATTTACAAATATTAAAACCTCCTGTGCAAAATTTTTTGGGGGGATTTTGCCATCTTCTGGCGCTAATAACTTTTTTATACTTTGGTATATGGAGCTTTGGGAGGTGTTACTTTTTGCGGCTTTTGATGAAGTTTACAATGTTATCATTTTTAGGACTGTACGACCATTTGATATGATTTTATAGAATTTTTAATTTTTTTTAAAATGACTAAAAGTGCCATTTTCGACTTTGGGCGCGATTTTCCATGACAGGGTTAAACGCAGTGAAAAACCATTATCATATTTTGATAGATCGGGCATATTAGGATGCGTTGATTGTTAATGTGTTTATGATTTTTACTATTTATTTATATCAGTTCTAAGGAAAGGGGGGTGATTTGAGTTTTTAGGGTTTTTTATTATAATTAAAAAAAAAAAATTATTTTTATTTTTACTATTTTTCAGACTCCCTAGGGTACTTTAACCCTAGGTTGTCTATACAATGGCAGTATATGGGGATTTTACTCCTCATTCATTACAATGTGCTGATAGCACATTGTAATGAATAGCTTAACTCGAAGCAGCCTCGGGTTAAGAAGTGAGTGCTCTGCAATTGTGGGGCACGCAATCCGTTTGTGGCGAAGCTGCACTGGCTTCCAAGTGACAAGAATTAGGGGGACCGAGCAAGGTATTTAACATTCAGATTGTGTCGCACGCCCTATGTTAAAGATGCACCACAAAAAAGATGGTGAAGTCTGTCGGACCTGAGTGGGGAAGCTACACATTCATGATCTCCGGTGACCCTGTAAGAAAATGTGACCCTGTATCTCAGTTCAGAAAGGGAAAATCAACATATTCTGTCTCTTGGTACTATATCTACATCTACACCTGGATAATGTAGATATGTAAACCTATCATAGATGGCACATATACGCTAGATTGTTTTCGACACATATTCATCACATCTGACATTTCCATGCTCAAATGTATCGATATTTACACCTCATTCCAGTATATGGCAAGCAATAGGTAAAATAATGGAAAGCTCTTACTCTTAATTCCAGGACTTCTTATCATTGGATCCGAAATGATCAAAACCACTTGTGAGGTAGCCTGAAAGCCCCACAGGATCTGTATTGACCCCGACAAGGACGGTGGACAGCATGCCCCAGTGCACTTTTCCCCTATCTCTATTCACCTATAACTCCCTTGTATCATATTCCGATGGATTTCCTCTGTAGTTTAACAGAGGAATATAATATATTTGTGCATTTAGGTTGGGCATATGGAGATGAAAATGGAGCAGTAGGAGGCGGGACAAGCTTCCTGCTACCACCACACATACTTCTCCTCTGCTGCATGCATGTGTGGAGATAGCTCCTCTCCGAGGCTAGCCCTGCCCCCCTCGTCTTAGTTAGTTCAGATACCTGATATCAGAAGAGGAACCAGGACTGCTGTGGTGGACCGAGGTAAGTAACAAAGTATTTTGATTGTTGTTTAGTACTGTTACAGGAGGAGGGCAGGGGCCACAATATAAAAGAGATGGAGGACAGGGGCCACAATATAAGGTAATATGTTTTCAATTGCCCTGTTTACATCATATATGATACTCCATGAACAACTGAAATAAGAGATGTGTAAATGGACAAACATTCACAAAAGTCACAGCAAGTATGAAATTTAAAAATACCCCAGACATCCTCCAGGGTAACCCCCAACATATGGTAATGCAAAACAAATGATAAACAATTTGAAAATCACCAGCAGAAACAAAAAATGCTATAAATTAGTATATATATATATATCATGCTATGTGTATGCCTCTGCTTTATATAATGCATAAACAATATGAAAAATTCAGTTACAATATATATTCGATTATCGTAAGCGAGTAAATCAAAGATGCCCAGCAGAGTGGGGAAACATGCCCCACACATATTGTTTCCTCCAGGGGTCTTTGTTGGTGAGTATCAAATATTTTACCATTTGTTTTACATTACCATGTTTATATATAGCCTGGCAATGGGAGAGGCTGGTATTTACCCTGGAGGATGCATTTTGTGACTTTTGAATGCAGTGGGGCACATTTACTAGGACCGTGTGCCAGTTTTCTGTTAGACTTTGCACATTCTTTTAAGTGCATACTTTCACATGTATTTAAAGAGGACCTGTCACCCATAATTTTGGCACTAGGAGCTGCTTACTGAAGTAAGCAGCTCCTAGTGCTTAAACAAACACCGCAGTGTTAGAAGGATAGCGTTACCGGAAACCTAACACTGCGGCGGAGTATAATGTAAACGTCGGACTGCTCGCAAAGCGGTCCAATGTATTGATGAGGGGGCAGTCCGAGGTGCTGCCTCTTCCCCGGACCGCACCGCTTGCTCTATAGGGTGGCGGTGACTGCCACGCATCATGCGACAATCACCTCCCCGCGTCATGCGGCAGTAACCGCCCCTAACCACGCCCCAACCCCGCCCCGTCATGAATACATCGGACCGCTTTGCGAGTGGTTCGGCGTTTACATTGTACTCCGCCGCAGTGTTAGATAGCATTTGTTTAAGCACTAAACAGGCGTTTGTTTTAAGCACTAGGAGCTGCTTACTTTAGTACTTTAGTAAGCAGCTCCTAGTGTCGAAATTATGGGTGAGAGGTCCTCTTTAAGACTGTATCTGTGCCACATACGTGTTGCAAGTGAATTTGTGTAGTGGCTGCACTATACCTGACGCAACACAAATTTCTGGACATACAGAGGCATTCCAGTGCACAGTCAGAACGTGCACCACATTTATCATGCTGAGTCCAACAGAATTGTGTTGCACGCCCCATGTTAAAGGTGCACCTAAAAAAGTTGAGCAGTCAGAGCAGTGCAGAGGACGCCATATTCATGCAGAGGCCACAATTCCTGAGTCTGATGCACTCTGCACACTACACAGGCAAATTGCACAGTGCACTGTTTTTGATAAATGTATCCCAGTATGTTTGTACATTAACATATCTCTTGTGGCACTTTTTTAGCCGATTATTTAGGTGTGTCGACATTTTTTGAAATTTTAGCTCAAACTTTTGTTAAAATATATGATATTCCAGTCACATCCAGAGTTGCAATAATCTACCATTATATCAACTTTTATATAGCCCACACAGATTACGCAGCGCTGCACAGGAGTATAATATAATATTATTATTATTAATTCCTTTATATAGCGCACACAGATTACGCAGCGCTGCACAGAGTTTGCCAAATTGGTCCCTGTCCCCAATGGTATATCCAATAAAGATCAACGTTTTCGTTATTCGAGACGAGCACTCGAGCATCGGGAAAAGTTCGTCTCGAATAACGAGTACCCGAGCATTTTAGTGCTCGCTCATCTCTAATAAGAAACTAAAAATAGAGAGTGTGGGTCCTCTTAGAAATAACATGGGGGCCATGGTGGAAGGAGATGAGGAAAGGGCCAATCTACTGAATGTCGCCTTCTCAACTGTCTTTACCCAGGAAAATCCCCTGGTGGAAGACACAATGAGGAATAATGTAAATTCTTTTTGGAATGTCAATAGTTTAACCAAGGAAGAGGTACGGCGCCGCCTCACAACCACTAAGTTAGATAAATCATTGGGGCCAGATGGCATACAACCCCGGGTTCTGCATGAACTATGTACCGTGATAGACAGACCATTATTTTTAATATTTGAAGATTCACTGAGGACTGGTTATGTTCCACAGGACTGGCTCATAGCAAATGTGGTACCAATATACAAAAAAGGATCAAAAAGCGATCCTGGAAACTACAAACCCGTGAGTCTAACTTCTGTGGTGGGGAAAATATTTGAGGGGTTTGTTAGAGATGCTATCCTGGAGTATCTCACTGTGCACAACCTTATAACCCAGCGACAGCATGGGTTTATGAGAGATCGGTCCTGTCAGACTAATCTGATTGGTTTCTACAAGGAGGTAAGTTCAAAGAGGTGTTAATATTCAGAAAAGGTACTCACTACTTAATACATCACCTTTTTATTTGTTATTCTTATACATGTTCAGCCTCTGCGCTGTGTCACATAGGAACAAATGTGGGAGGGGCTAAGAAGGTGCATGCACAGCAGTGAGAGGGGCAGTTATAGCACAAGTCCCATAAGTCTCATTGCCCTTCCCTACATCACTGATTTCAGGGTCTCCTTCCACCTGCTGTACTTTAATAGTCCTTGCACTTACTCAGGCTACCTGCAGACAATGAGAAAATGAGGTCGTGTGCAAGTTTTATTTTCTACAGCTAGTACATACCTCATTAGCTCATGACCAGAGCTCACACAGACCCTTGCTTGTGTCTTGTCCTGTATACCCTGTATATCCCAATACCTAGCATAGCAGGATTCTAGCAAATATAATGGGAATCCTATGTGTCCCTATTACTAGCTATACCAAAGCTTTGACACTCTATTTCCTGTACCTTCCCATCCTTGTAACATTATAATTAAATGAGAAAACAAATGTTTCTATAAATTGAATACAATTTACCTCATAAAACATCTGTCAAATGTGCCTCATTTATAAAAACTGTCTATGTTGCCCATGGAAACCAATCACAGCTCAGCTTTCATATTTCACAAACTGTTACCTCTGTAAAGCTAATTTTTCTCACAATCTACCTCAAATCAAAATGGAGGACTAGATTAGTTGGATTAGCTGTCCTAAGTTACTCTGTGATACCAAGAAAAGGATGAGAGTAATGTATCTATAGCTTGAATATTAAACATAACAAATAAATATACCTTTTCTTCTAGCTGGTCTTCATGATGGGTGTGAGTGTGGCGGTGGAGGTCTTTAAATTGTACATAGTGGGGCACATTTACTTAAAATAGTGCAACAGTTTTCCTGTGGAATGTGCAGGTTTCGCCAGATTCAGGATTTGTGGTGCCTGGTCTTCATGAATCTGACGCTCCCTACACTACTCCGTCAGGGTACACTACTCCGGGTTCAAAATGCCATGTTTAGCATCACCCTGAAAACTAATGCTGTTTTAAAATGAATGCGTTTTTTTCCCCTCCACATACCCCTGGGGTGAAGGCAGCAGATTGAGGAAAATAATCGCAAGTGCTAGCAATAAAGCCCTGATAAATATCTCCCTATGTGCGTACGTGTACATATTGTGTGTGTACATACAGTATGAATTTTATGTACTGTATGTATTAGTGTATAGATGTATAATTGAGTACATAAATGTATGCATGGATGTATGTACAAGTATATAAAAGTGAGTGTATGAGTGTAGAGCTATATGAGTGTACAATTCCGGCACCAGCATTGGGCATACCTGGGCAAGTGTCGGGGCTCAGACCTGCTGGGGGGCCCCACATAAGGCTGTTTAAGTTTCTGAATTTTTAACACCGCCATGTGAGTTCACTGCAAAGGGGCTACTGAGCCTCCGGCACCCAGGGGCCTACTGGAACCAACCCTGTGTGTGTATATAAATGTTTGTATATATATGAGTGTATAAATGTGTGTGTGTATATCAGTGTATATGTATGTATATTTTTTTATGGTTTAGGTGGGCCCCATGCAGAAATCTAGCCTCTACTAGTTACACCCCTGACTAGGGATGCTTCAGCTCTAGTCTGCGAACGGGGCATGTGGAGGCTGGAAATGAGGCAAATCCTACTAATGTGTCCTTCTAAACACATGACTGAAACTTGTGTGCAATACTTTTCTAATCGAAATCTACTTCCTATGGACTAGCCTTCGAAGCGCTGTTATACACACACTTCAGCGCTCACGTGCACCTCATCCTAGGACAGCTATGGTTTCTTGTAACTACTTCTACAATCCCGTCTGCTCTTCAAGAAAATGGCCGCCGACCACTACGCATGAGCTTCAGATTTCACCCTCTAGCGGCCACAGTGGCTTGTGGTTACTATGGTGACGGATCGGTTGCTCTGGAGATCACGTTTGTGTATTCAGTTGAACGGAGTTTCAGAGAGATCAGCTGCTAGTTCGTGCAACAGAGGCGGCGGCTAGGTCCAGTACTGTAGGTAAGTGCAAGTGTGCGGATGGGGTAGGTATATGCACATGTGTAGATGGGGTGTAGCCAGGTCCAGTAATGTAGGTGTGTGCACATGTGTGGATGGGGTGTAGCGATGTCCAGTACTGTAGATATGTGTGTGTATAAGGTAGGTATGTGCAGGTGTGTATGGGTTAGGTATGTGTGTGTATAAGGTAGGTATGTGCAGGTGTGTATGAGGTAGGTATGTGTGTGGATGGAGTGTAGCCAGGTCCAGTACTGTAGGTGTGCGTGCAGTACTGTACAGTCCCATGTTACAGGTTATAGAGACACATCATGACCTGTGTATAGTACCCAGATTAACTTCACCCTCTGCTAATAATAATGCTGTTCTGTGTACACAGAATAAAGCTAGTGCTCAGGCCCTGGGTTCAAATCTGTTAAAATCCTCATGTTCATAGAGTGTGTATGTTCTCCATTGAATTTAGGTAGTGAGCCCTGCTGTGGACAAAGAAGTAGCTTTTTTGGCACCTTTTAAATTGTCTGAAATGTACCGGAAATCATACGATTCCCCAGTTTTCTAGAGCTCTCCTTGCTGTCATTCTACAGGAAGCTTCAATGTTTACTACCAGTGGATAGAAACCTGTCCATGGTCATGTGATGTCACACAGGAGCACTGCTTGTTAGCGGTGCACTGCTGGTGTGATCATTGATCACATAAGTTAACTGCAAGTGCATAATACCTTAACAGCACCATGATGTATTGCTACAGTTGGAACTACGGGCAGTCCACAACTTAAAGACACTAACAAGGACCCTTAGTTACAGACAGACAGGAACATATCGGAAATCCAATTGTCAAGCAGGAACAAAAAACATGTACCTGTTCCACCTTACATACAAATTCAACTTAAAGCGAACCTCATTTTTAGCTGGTGACATCTTTCAACAGCCTATGTTGATTTTAAAAATGCCTCTGACAGCATTCTGGGGTGGGGAGTGGCAACTGCAACGACTTGTGTGCCTGTGTCTAAGTCTCCTCAAAGCATTAGTCCTCCAGTAGTGATGTGTCATTCGCGAACGAGTCGGCTTGTTCGTGAATAAGGGGAGCTGGCTAACCAGCTCACCACATCCCCTTTAACCTGATACAATCGGGTTAAAAGTGGAGTGATGTGGGTTGATTGACTGGCCTGCAGCTCCATATTATATATTTAATAGGGAGCCTTTCAGGAGCCAGAAGAGCCGGCTCTTCTTAGTGAGCGGAGGGAAAGAATGCAGCAAGAAGACTGAGGTACAGGCAGCTGCAGTTGCCCCCTTTCTCCCCGGGACCCAATACATGCTGCTGGCAGGAAGCCACGTAATGTGTAATAAAGCAATGGCAGTATTCAGAATGCTAAAAAAAATTTTTAAATCAGCCTAGTATAGGCTATTGTAACCTGTCACCAGCTAAAAATGACATTCCTGGTGACATTCCAGGTTCGCTTTAAAAACATACCAGGAAGATAACTAGGAGAGGCAGGGCCCCGTAGCAGGCTTCTGAATGAGGCCCTCCTATCCCCTCAGAAAATATACATATATGTATACTTTTATACACATGTGTATACTACACATTTATACACATGTGTATACTACACATTTATACACATGTATACACTTATGCGCATGTATTCATGCACTGGTGGGGGCCCATTGAATGTAGTCCAAACAGGGAACAGCAATCGCTACATACTGCTCCCCAGAAATAACTATATACAGGCTCCACAGTAATCACTATGTACACCGCCCAGTATTCACTATATACAGCTCCCCCAGCAACCACTATGTAAAACTCCCCCAGCAATCACTATGTACACGCTGCCCCCAAGCACCCCAGCAACCACTATGTAAAACTCCCAGCAATCACTAGTACGCCCCGCAATCACTATTACAGCTCCCCCAGCAATCACTATGTACGCTCCCCAGCAATCACTATGTAAATCAAGCCCCCAGCAATCACTATGTACAGCTCCCCCACAGCACAACTATGTACAGCTCCCCACAATCACTATGTACAGCTCCCCCAGCAATCACTATGTACAGCTCCCCCAGCATCACTATGTCGCTCCCCAGCAATCACTATGTACAGTTCCCCCACAATCACTATGTAACCAGCTCCCCCAGCAATTACCTATATACAGTCCAGTACTCACTATATACAGCTCACCAGTATCACTATACTATAGCCCCTAAGCATCACTATATTACAGCCTCGACCAACCGATAAAAGTCACAACATATATACAGCGCCCCCACAATCACTATATACAGCTCGCCCCACAATCACTATATACAGCCCCCCAGCAATCACTATATACAGCTCCCCCAGCAATCACTATATACAGCTCCCAAAGCAATCACTATATACAGCTCCCCCAGCAATCACTATATACAGCTCCCCCAGCAACCGCTATATACAGCTCCCCCAGCAATTGCTATATACAGCTCCCCAGCAACCACTATATACAACTCCCAGTAATCACTATATACAGCTCCCCCAGAAACCACTATATACAGCACCCCCAGCAACCACTATATACAGCTACCCCAGCAAACAATATATACAGCTGGTGCTCGATAAAGAGATGCTTAGCCTTGAAACACTATTTGCCTTGCAGAGGAAATAAAAAATCTTTTAAATAAAAACTACATTCTGGATATATAATGATGTGCTCCTGTGCCCATACTTCTAGTCTATGTATGATGGATACAGATGCTTATTAAATGGTATCCTTCATGCTGTTGTTAGAGATGAATTTGCTGTGAAGTCTCAGGACTTCTCTAGCTTGTAGAGTGACTTCCAAATTAGAAAAGGTACCACTGCTGATATATGAGAGCAAAACCAAGACACAGGCACCAGTATCGTAGAGAAGGCAGCTCATACTTTATTGTTAGTGTAACACATATTTATGCTTGGCTACTGTGATTAGCATAGGCAAAGGTAAATAAGTAACCTCAATGGGTTCTGAAGAATAGGTGACTAGCTTATCGGTTCCTGGTCCTCAGGCAGTTTTGATTACGATCTCTGCTCTACCACAAGGTCAGTTTTAGCTTTCTGCTTCTTGAGAATCAGAAACCCAAAACTCACCCAATTCCTGTAATTCACGTGGCCTGTTCTAATCACTAGGCAGATTGTCCAAAATGGAAGCTACATACACAAAATGGCGGCTAATATCTACTGTAATCTCTCAAACTGTCTATCAGAGATTCAGTTTTTTTAAAATAAATAAAAACTACTATTCATCTGTTTTGTACAGATGGCAGATCTTCAGCTCTATTCTAATTTCTGATGGTACTTAATAATGTAGATAGGTACACAAGTGAAAAATTGTAATGCTAGTTTAAGGAAACATAAAAATCATTGTTTTCTAATATGGCAAATCACATTCACTGCACAATGTTCATTACGGGATGATTTGGGAGCTTGTCGGTGATTTCTGTCCTTGTATGTGAGCAACATATCATAATGCAGGAGAAGCTGAACTGTGTAATATATAGGTTTATATGTTTTGGTGGAAAAAGTCTTTATTACCTGGTCACATAGGATGAATGCCCAAGATTAAGAATTCTAATCTGCTCCCAATGAGAACTGCTAGTTTTATTATCACAGGCTGCTATCACTGAAGACTATCATCCAATAGTGGATTTCACAAACCTTCATCTTCTCCAACTCTTTGCCACACCACTGATCACAGAGTAGTTGGGGATACTGTTACTTTCTGGTCCTCACTGCAAATTATGTTCTCTTCTGTCAGGTGGGTGGTCCCAAGCTGTCTGCTTCAGCCCAAAACTATCCACCTAATAGTAGAAAGCTTAATGAGCATATTGGGTGCTGAAACTTATGACTCAGATTACTCAAAGTATAGGGTCTAGAGAAAATTGGACTTTTCCTATTAATGGAAGCAAAGAATTGGAGTTGGTGTAGTTAATAAAACATACTCTTTAAAGGTGTTTTCATATTAATGTATGAGCTGTGCACAAGATGGGGATTAAGGGGGACATTTATCAGAGCTCCTATGACCAGAAAACTGTGGTAGGAGCAATTGTGAACCGCCAAGCATTGTGATTATTCCATTTAGGCCAGTTTCACACCAAGGGAGCATTCGCAGGCTGCAGCATTTCTCTACGCCAGGTAGGACATGGTGTTAAAATGTACAATGCGCGGTTGCCCCAACAGATACATCAGGAGGCCTAAGCATCTTGATGTAAACCATGGCGCAGGAGGGGCGGGAATTTCATCATGTGCCGATGTACATGTGTATTATAAAACTAATAAGTGTCTGATTGCTGAGCGTCTAACTACGACCTCCAGTAATCACAAATGCAGAGGCTCATGTGTGTATTTGTTTGAACAGAACTCCTTTCACTTTTATGGAACTTATTTATGGACACTTTTATTTCACTTATGGACACTTATTCCCTATTGTATGGTCTAGTTTATAGGTGACAATTGTGGGAAACCCCTTTCAGGATGGGTTGATATTAGTGTCCCTATTGTTTATCTGCCTTATAAAACACATTGCCATTAATAGCAGTGCTCCCAATAACACAGGTTGTTACTGCCACCGAATATGTCAATAGAAATTGGCAAGATGCTTTGTTGTGCTCAGTAAGCAGCAGAGACGATAACCAGTAAACATAACAGTGGTGCAGCAGAGAGGACTCCTGAGACTGCTTGCAATCCTCTGTTTACCGGCTCAGGTTCCCCAGTGTTTTACTTGTAGCTGAATAATTATTGTTTATAGCTGAATGACTTGTATTGTATGATATTGTATTGTATGGCTTCGTGCACAAGACCGTTTGTGATTTCTGGGCCACAAATAAGAGAATGTGAGCCCCTCTTTGCAGCCAGTAGGATATGCCCATAGGAAGTGTTAGCACACCCATGTGCATGCACCGTGCCTTGCCACACCGCAAACTTGCCCAATAGAAGCCTAAGAGGCCGTGAAGTAGCCGCAGGTTGTGTTTCTTAGAGTAAAGGTCCACCTTAAAGTCACTTTAGGGCATTGTTCACATTTGCTTTATGCACTTGTTTTGTACAACAAATGTTTCCAATCCAATTCCAATAACCTGACAGAGACTAAATAAGAGTTATCATAGGCTGGAATCCTGTTTGTATGATTTTTTTCAATTAGAAAAACATAGTCAACTATTCTATTTTATGCATGGGATCTTGATAAAACATATTTTGAGCAATGTAAGCTCCTTTATACTTCGTCAAATATTTATATGGAATATTTTCTTCATTTCTTTTCTCAGAATAAAAACACAATGCGACATTTAAGTAAAGAAACTTCTGGTCCGACCAACAGATATGCCACCTGTGGTAAGTTACAAGAACGTAAAAAAATCAACGAGCATTAGAATTGCTTGGAAAATATGCAAAGATTTCCAGCATGGAATAAGGAAAACCATGCCTCCTTGTAAGGCTGCTCCCTTGACATCAAGCATGACCTACAAGAGGCCTTATAACATTATACAGGATTAAAACCAAACCAGTATATCTATTCCCGAAGGAACAGATTCCCAGCTGTAGAGAGCACTGTTTAAACCTGATTGGGTCTCCTCAGGCGTAGGGAACTGGTTTGGCTGAGTGAGAGGCTTGTGACTTGGGAAGGGAGTAAGAGTTCTCCTTACAGAGACTGACAATTAAGGCTGCCGTGTAGGTGTATGGAGTCACATAGACATTGATGCTCCCCCAAGGGGGATTCTGGGAAAATATGCAATAAATAAGGAATAAGATGGAATAAGGAAAACCACACCTCTTTTAGCTACCTTGTAAGGCAGCTCCCTTAACATCAAACATGACCTACAAGAGGCCTTGTGACATGATGTTTAAAACCAAACCAGTATATCTATTTGTTAACACTTTTCCAATTTAGTCAGCAGGTAGTACACAATAGGGAGGCTTATCAAAAGTGTCTGAGAGAAAAACTTTCCTAGCCATCATCGGCCATCTTCTGTCCTGTCTCTCCTCCACTGGAGCAAGATCGACAGACTGATTAAAGGGCAGTAGCATATTAATTTTCCTTACATTGGATGTCAACAGTATTTTTCTGCTAAGGGAAGCAACATTTTAAATAATAACTAGTTACATATTAGCTTATATTTTAAGGATCCATTTGCATATGAATTACCATATATAATCGAGTATAAGCTGACCCAAGTATAAGCCGAGACCCCCAAATTTACCACCAAAAACCATGAAAACCCAATGACTCGAGTATAAGCCGAGGGTGGGAAATGCATTGGTCACAGCCTCCCAGTATATAGCCAGCAAGCCCCCAGTAGTATATAGCACGCCTGCCTCCTGTAGTATACAGCCAGCCAGCCCCCTGTAGTATACAGCCAGCAAGCCCCATGTAGTATACAGCCTGCCAGCCCCACTGTAGTATACAGCCTGCCAGCCCCACTGTAGTATACTGCTAGCCTACCCCTGTAGCATACAGCCAGGCAGCCCCCATGTAGTATACAGCCTGCCAGCCCCATGTAGTATATAGCCAAAGAATATAAGATCTCCAAAGGGCAGGGGCTCACCTCCATCCTCGTAGATTCAGAAGAAAAAGTAAGACCATTTCCAAGGCACTCACCGATCCAGATGGTTAATTTTAAATGGTTTTATTACCAATGATGAAGTAAAAATAGAAAACATAAAAACATAGTAACATGGACAACGCGTTTCGCGTCCTCTATACTGGACGCTTCATCAGGTCTAAAACAGCATGGTACACATAGTAATTTATATCCCCACACGGGAAGTGACATCATGAGCAGATTATGGAGAAAGAGGGAGGAGTTAAAAAGTAACAGTTCCTAGAAATAAAAAACCTGATGCGTATCCTGAAACAGGCATATAAAAAAACTCTCCCTCTCACTCAACAAGACTGCCTAACAAAGGACCGCCCACGAGCGGAGCAACGTTCTATGTTGAAAAATGATCATTCTTTAACCCCTTATCACCGACACTAGTTTTCAGCTCAATGACCAGACTCGATTTTTCAAATCTGACATGTCTCACGATAATTGGTTATAACTTCAAAACGCTTTAACATATCCGGGTGATTTTGAGAATGTTTTCTCGTGATACATTGTACTTCATGTTAGTTATAAAATTTAAGTGATAAGTTTTGCATTTCGTTCTGAAAAAAAGTGAAAATTTGGCAAAAGTTTGTAAAAATTCTTCATTTTCCAAGTTTGAAATGTTCTGGTTTCCAGACAAGATGTAAAACTACCTAAAAAGTTAGATAATTAACATTTACAGAATATCTGCTTTATGTTGGGATGATATTTTATGCTTCCGGTCATTTTTCTAGGATGTTATGAGGCGCAGAACTTTAGGTGCGATTTTTCTTATTTTCATTAAAATTGCCAAAACTCACATTTTGAGGGACAACTCATCTTTCAAGTGACTTTGAGAGGCCTAAATAATAGTAAAACCCCATAAATTACCCCACTATAGAAAGTTCACCCCTCAACATATGTAAAACAACTTCTATTAAGTCGATTAACCCTTTAAGTGTTTCACATGGGTTAAAAAATATGGACCTGCGATTTAGAAACTATAGAATTTTTTTGGAAAATACATTCATTTAGGCCAAAACTGACATTTTCAGAATAAATTAAATATTGAAACGCACTGCAACGCTTGATGCCCAATTCCTCCCGAGTGTACTGATACCCCATTTGTGGTGGTAAACTGCTGTACGGGCGCACGGCCGAGTATAGAATGAATGGAGGCGCCATTCACAGAAGATTTGTATTGTCACATTGTACGACCTATAAATTTTTTTTTTTTTTTGGTAATGCGAACATATGAGGGCTTATTATGTACGGGATGAGATACAATGTAAAGATAATTTATTTTGGGAGTCTAAAGCTTATTCATGAGATTTTATTAACTATTTCAAGGGGGACATAAACAAAATCATCAATTTTTATTTTGGATTGTTAGCATTTTTTTCCCCCGCTCACCGTAACGTAAAAATAATATTTTATCTTTATTCTCTGGTTCACTACGATTGCGGTGATACCTCATTTATATAGTTTTTCTTATTTTTGCTCAATTTTCCTGAGCAAAACCAATATTGGAGAAAATCACATTGTTTTTACTATTGACAACTTTTCAGGGCCATAACTTCTGTATTTTTCTGTTGTCAGATCTGGTTGAGGGCTTATTTTTTGCGAAAACAGTTGTTCTTTTCAGTCGTATCATATTAGGGAACGTAACTTTTTTTGATCACTTTTCAGAACATTTTTTGTGATGGTGTTTGATGGAAAATTGTATATTATGGGAAGTTTTTCGAGTTTTTTTTTTACGTAGTTCACCGAGCGGGTTCAATATTGATTTAGATTTATTGTACAGATTAATACGGACGCGGTGATACCAAATATGTACGTGTTTTTGTGTTTTATTTACTTTATTTGCATTTTATGTGTTACTGGGGAGATTATGGGACTTTTATTTTATTTATTTAATTATATTATAAAAAGATTTAATTTTTTTTTTTACTTTTTTTTACACTTTGTACTTCTTGGCTTGAATAAGCGATCATCCGATCGCTTATTCAAGCCTTTACACTGCAATACACTTGTATTGCAGTGTATACTGTAAGTAACTGAGCATGCTGAGCATGCTCAGTTACACACAGCCGGGTCCTGCCAGGAGGCGGAACCCGGCACAGAGAGGAGCCGACAGCCCCGGGTCACTCGTCAGAACCCGGGGCTGAGGCAGGAGGGATCGGATCCCCCGGTAAGCACACCGGGGGGTCCGATCCATTGGGGACACACTTGCACGCCGCGGTCATGCTTGACCGCGGCGTGTAAAGGGTTAAACACCCGGGATCGGAGTTTTTCCGATCCCGGGTGTTAGTGCCGGGTCTGGGCTGTGATATCACAGCCCGACACCGGCACCAGAGAGACCCGGTGTCCCGAAAACTTCTTCTGACGCGCCGCCGTAGAAAGGCGTACGCGTCAGAAGAAGTACCCTTAATGACCGCCGTAAAAAGCCGATAGGGCGGTCATTAAGGGGTTAAATTTTATAACCCGGTACAACGATGATTTTAGCGAAATAACAAAAATTCTCAATAAACATTGGTATATTTTACAACAAGATCAGGTCCTAAAAACAGTACTCCCCAACAAACCCAAAGTTACCTATAGACGGGCTTCTACTTTGAGAAACATTTTAGCTCCTAGCCAAATTAAACAACATAAAACAACTAGCTTGGGAAATACTAATAATAGTAGTGAGCACATCCCTATTGTGAAAAAATGTAATCACAAATTATGTTTGTGCTCCTCAACGATTAGGGACAAAAGCACACAATTTAAATCCAACACTACACAACAAACATTTTCCATCAAAACGTCTATGACATGCAAATCAAGCTATGTGATTTATTTAATCGAGTGCCCTTGCGGTCTTCAATACATCGGGAGGACAACACAAGAACTACATGACCGGCTAACTGGACATAGAGCTAATATTAAGAAAGGCTTTCTTAAACACGGTCTTTCTAAACATTTTTTGTTTAAACATCATAAGGATGAAACCTTATTTACTGTCATGCCAATTGATTTTATCCCTGAAAGTGTGAACAACAGATACCAGTCTCTATGTCGTAGAGAAATATACTGGATATATAAAATGCAAACGCTCAGCCCCTTTGGGCTGAATGAGGTATCCGAAACCATCATGTAATAGCCCCGGATGTGTCTAAAAATTCATCAGACCATCATGTAATGGCTAATTGTACTTACCATATTTTCATCTTGGTCCTTGTGGCTCCGTTCCATTCCGGGTCCGTTCCGTCTCGGTCCTTGTGGACCATAACCACTGGTCACCTGACTCTTGGCTGGGTCACATGAGCCATTCCAGTTACTACTTCCGGAACCTTGTGTTCCAAAGAGCAATCCGTGTGCGGTCCACCGCCTAGTTCCGGTAGACCGTACATCTACCATTGTGAACTTAAATTAATTTGTTTCAGAACAGTATGAAACATTTTTAACGATGTAAAGGTTTTTTATTTCTAGGAACTGTTATGCTAAGTTACTTTTTAACTTCTCCCTCTTTCTCCATAATCTGCTCATGATGTCACTTCCCGTGTGGGGATATAAATTACTATGTGTACCATACTGTTTGAGACCTGATGAAGCGTCCGGTATAGAGGACGCGAAACGCGTTGTTCATGTTACTATGTTTTTATGTTTTCTATTTTCACTTCATCATTGGTAATAAAACCATTTAAAATTAACCATCTGGATCGGTGAGCGCCTTGGAAATGGTCTTACTTTTTCTTCTGAATCTACGAGGACGGAGGTGAGCTGGTACTCCTGCCACCGGCGAGGACTAGGCAGCACCCGATGCACAATTCTGCAGCGTTGTGCCTGATCGCACAACCATTGAAGGTGAGCACATTACCTTACTAATAAGGACACCATTGGAATATCCTAGGATTTATTGCACCAGGAAGCGCTTTTTGTTTTTTTCTTTCCTCTTTAGTATATAGCCAGCTAGCCCCCAGTAGTATACAGCCTGCCAGCCTACCCCCATGTAGTATACAGCCAGCCAGCCCACCCCCATGTAGTATACAGCCAGCCCAGCAAGCCCCCTGTAGTATACAGCCTGCCCAGCCAGCCCCCTGTAGTATACAGCCAGCCAGCCCCCTGTAGTATACAGCCAGCTAGCCCCCTGTAGTATACAGCCAGCCTGCCCCCTGTAGTATACAGCCAGCCTGCCCCCTGTAGTATACAGCCAGCCTGCCCCCTGTAGTATACAGCCAGCCCAGCCAGGCCCTTATAGTATGCAACCAGCCCACCCAGCCCCCTGTGGTATACAGCCAGCACTTAAAAGAAAAAAACTTATATACTCAACCTGTGTGGCTCCCCGATGTTGGCATGGCACTTCTTCTGTCTTCCCTGCGGCTCCTCTTCTGTCTACCCTGCGTGATTTGAATTTTTTATTTTTTTTTTATTTTTACTTTTACTATTTTACTTTAACCCTAGGTTGTCTGATTGATCCTACCATATACTGCCATACTACTGTATGGCAGTATAAGGGGATTTTCATCCTCATACATTACAATGTGTAATGAGCGATATGCAGCAAAGACTTACCGGCTATGGAGAGGGCTCAGCCCATGAGCCTTCTCCATGCACCTGCGACCGATTCGTGACGTGCTATTACATCACGGGTTGTTAAGAGGTTAAAGAGGACCTGTCAGTTCAATAAAACATTTTAGCTACACAAGGAAGCAGCTCCCTATCCCTACCCCAGTTATAGCAGTGTTAAATCTCTAGCTTTATCGGGATATATTGAAAAATTTCTGAAACACTGAGGTACATAGCGGTATGATCGACGGACCTAGCTACCACCGGTACGGTGTATTCATGGAGAGCTGGCAATCTATGCAGAGCTTGTGGCTGCATGTACTCGGCTCTGAAGCCAGGGCTAATGTGCATGCATTAGAAAGATCGAAACTGGTGTTTCGGTGTGTGTTTCGGCTACTGGTGTGTGGAGTAGCCGTGCCATGTAGCTTCAGATCCGGCAAGTTGAACCTGCCTTTATAGGTAGATCCGAGATGGTAGGTTTCCTTTAAAATGTGCATCCTATTCTCCTATTACAATTTGGTGGATTTTATTTTTGCATTATTGCATAACCTTTTCTCAGTAATAGGCAATGGATAATGATTTGTCATGAGACATATTGCTCAGGGAATATATGTAAAGGAAGAGAAATGCCTTGCACCGGTTACAAGCCAGGAACATGGGATTTACAGTTTCGTAACTAAATTTAGCATTATATTTTATAAATCATTGTTTGTACACATTGATTAGGATTTTTTTAGTTATGCATCAATATACAGTACTTTATTGAGCTACCAATGTTGCATAGAATAATATTGTGTTATTACTAGAATGTAGAAAATTAGTTAATGATAATTTGATGTCCTTATCTTACCATATAACAACAGATGCTTATAACCACTCCTCAAAGTGATACCAAATCATAGACAGACTAAGTAAAACAGGTGACCACAACTGTCATCTTAAAGCCAACCTGTCAAGGGAATGTACTTTGTAAAAGTTTAATTGACATCACCTGGCCAGCAGCATGTAGTAAGTTGGCAGCTGCAGCCTGCATGTGCCTATGTCTACTCTTGCATTCTTCTTCTCCTCCACATCATCCCCTGTCTGCTCAATCTGTGAAGAAGAGACTGACTCAGGAACACAGGCAGGGAGCCAGGAAATGTGAATTAAATTTATTTATTTATTTTTAAGTACTGAAACTATTGAGAATGCTAACAAAAGTATTTTAACCCCTTATCATCAACACTTGTTTTCAGCTTAATGATCAGACTCACTTTAATTTTGAGATTGTTTTCTGACTCATGTTAGTTTTAAAATGTGATAAGTTTTGAGTTTCGTTTCGAAAAATATTTTAAATTTCATAGAATTATAGCTTATAAGGTTGTAAAAATGATGCAAGTCCATCAAGTCCAACCTTTAAGAATAAAACAAGCGATTTTTACTCACAACCCGTGATATTTTTTTCTCTCCAGAAAGGCATCCAGGCCTCTTTTGAACATGTACACTCTTGTGGCAAAGAGTTCCATAGTCTCCCTGCTCTTACAGTAAAGAACCTTTGTCTTTGTTGATTGTAGAACCGCCTCTCCTCTAGGCGTAGATGATGCCCCCTTGTCCTGGTCACAGGATTAGGTATAAAAAGATCTTTGGAGTGATCCCTGTATTGCCTGTTCAGGCATTTGTACATTATAATGAGGTCTCCCCAAAGTTGTCTTTTTCTAAACTGAAAAATCCCAAATTTTGTAATCTGTCATTGTATTCTAGTCCCCCCATTCCCCTAATAATCCTGGTTGCTCTCCTCTGCACCCGTTCCAGCTCTACTATGTCCTTTTTATACACCGGTGTCAAAAACTGTACACAATGCGTGGTCTGACCAGTGATTTGTATGAGGGCAAAACTATGTCCTTCTCATGAGAAGCTTTTCCTCTCTTGATACAGCCCATAATTTTATTTGCTTTAGCAGAAGCTGCCTGGCTCTAGTCACTGAAGTTAAGTTCACCATCCACCAATAACCCCAAGTCTTTTACAGCTCCAGTTTTACCAAGTAATTGACGGTTAAGAACATAATTGTACCTTTTGTTTCCATGTCCCAAGTGCATAACTTTACATTTATCTACATTAAACCTCATCAACCATTTCTCCGCCAACTCCTCAAGCTTCTACAAATCCCTCTGCAATGCTAAACTATTGACCTCAGTATTTATTACTTTACACAGCTTAGTATCATCTGAAAATATTAAAACATTAATACAAATATTAAAAAGAACTGGCCCAAATACTGACCCCTGTGGCATTCCACTGGTAACTTCAACCCAATCTGAGAATTTGCCATTAATTACGACCCTTTGTTTTCTATCACGAAGCCAATTACTTACCTAAATACACAGATTTTCCAATATTCCCAGCAGTCTCATTTTATGTACCAACCTTTTATGCGACACTGTCATATGCCTTTGAAAAGTCCAGATATACTACATCCACAGCCTCCCTCAGGTCCAGTCTGGAACATACCTCCTCATAGAAGACAATCAGATTAGTCTGACCTGACCAATCCCTCATAAACTCATGCTTATGTTTGGTTATAAGTTTATGCACAGTGAGATACTCCAGGACAGTATCTCTAACAAACCCCTCACATATTTTCTCCACAATAGAAGTTAGACTCACAGGTGTTTAGTTTCCAGGACCTTTTTTTATATCCTTTTTTGGATATTGGTACCACATTTGCTATGCAACAGTCCTATGAAACATAACCAGCCCTCAGGGAATCTTCAAATATTAAAAATAACGGTCTGTCTTTACATAGAACATGAAGAACCCGGGGTAAAAAAAATTCAGAACAATGTATCATTTTTATCAAGTTTGAAAAACTTAAAATCCCAAAAAGCTTGATAACTAACATTTCCAGAATGTCTGCTTTATTTTGGAATGATGTTTTATGAGTCCTCTCATTTTTCTAGGATGTTATGAGTCTTAGAAATTTTGGTGCGATTTTTCTAATTTTCATGAAAATTGCCAAAACTTACATTTTGAGGGACAACTCAGCTTTCAAGTGACTTTGAGAGGCATAAATAATAGTAAAACCCCATAAATTAGCCCCCATAAATTACCCCATGGGGTTAAATAGCATAGGCTATTGGAATCTGTCACCAGCTAAAAATTAAATTCCTGGTGACAAGTTCACTTTTGAAAGTATAATTATTACTACTATTACATTAATAAAGTCTATTATTAATGGGCAACCCCTTTAAGTTCCCAATGAAATGCCCTTTTACATGAAAAGTTTTATATACATCTCAAAAGTCATTGCTTGTCATATTCTATTTATATTGCCATTGCCATTTATTATATCCATTTGCCTGAAGCGGTATTCCCACAAATTCAATGTTATTAACAAAAATACAGCATTTTACAGATTTAATTCCAACCTGTCTCTATCAGTCCTGGTGTGAATAATTTCAGTTGCCCTTAGACCCGACCCTGTATATTCTGACTTGAGGGCCCACCTTGGCTTCACGGAGCTCCTATCTCCGTGCATGGGCCACTCCCCTTGCATTTCAGGGCCAGCTGTTACACACTGACACAGACACTGACTTCCAGCCGGCATGTACACGGCGTGAGGAGAACTACAAGCTACAGGCAGATAAGTTCTTAACCCAGAGAAGAGGGAGAGAGGTATATAGTAGAGCTGACAGTATGTAATGGCTGTGATAGCAGAAGGGAGAATGTCGTGTAATATGCATCTCATGGATCTCATCGGGGCTCATTTACTTACCCGGTCCAGTCGCGATCCCGTGGTGCGTTCTCCGACGAGGATTTGGGCTCTGCCGGGATTCACTAAGGTCGTGCGCCCGATATCCAGTAGGTGTTGCTGCTGCGCCGAGGTTCACCGGAGTTCACCCGCTTCTTCCCGGACACTTTTCGGTTTTTAAATTCCGCGTTTTTTCCAAATCCGTCCGTCCGGTTGTGCGACGGCCACGCCCCACAATTTCTGTCGTGTGAAAGACAAAATCTGATCGGGTGCGTCAAAATCCCGGTGGAATTCGGCGAAAAACTGAAAAGTTCGGGAAACCTGACGGAAGTGCGGCCGCGGAGCCCTTAGTAAATGAGACCCATCATCTTAGATCTGTCTCACCTGTCTTTCTATATGTCAAATACTAGTACAATGTTCATAAACTAAATGAAAGTGTATATAAACCTGTACTCTCATAATTTAACCACATTGTATCTCATAGCACAGAGGAATCATGAAGTGTCTGCTTAGAGACACTCTGGAAGCTTACACTAACCATCTCTGAGTGATAGGAACCAAAAAAGCAATAAAACTGAGTAAAATTGTAAAGAAGGAGTTTTAAATGGTCTTTATTGTGTAAATATCACCAGGGGATTAAAATTTAAGAATTTTGTGGGCAAACCCCTATAAGGCCACAGTGTCATACTGATCAACTTTTATGGGCTGCAATTGCAACAGCTACCCTAGGAGTAGCAGCTTACCACAACACAGCAGAAATGTCAAAGATCATAGTACAGCACTGAACAAAAGTGCCAAACAAATTTTTCAGAGAAGCACTAAACAAATATTGTATTCCAGCACCACACATAACTACCAGAATCGTTAAACAATTATCAAAGTGCAGCCTACATACCACTTCAGAAATGTCAGACAATAAATATAAGAGACCCCAGACCAGACAATAAATAAAAATGCGGACTTGAGATCAGAGAATTCCAATGACATTTTAGTTCATTAACCTCTTACTTTACATATTGGCTGTGGGTGCATGGAGAGGGCTCTTGGGCTGAGCACTCTCCATACAAGGGGGGTGTAACATCCACGATCGGTTCTAGTGTTACCCCTTAATGGAGCACCACTATCTTGCCTTAGATTGTTGCTTCCTTGACGTCATGGTGGAGCTTAGATCTGTCGCCATGAAGGGTCTTTGTTATGCACCTTGTGGTAAATCCATGCTGTCATAAGGCAGTATATGGCAGGATCAATCAGACAACTTAGGGTTAAAGTACCCTAGGGGGGCTGAAAAATAGTAAAAAATAATGCAATATATTGTATATAATATTTTCTTCTCAAGACTAAATAAATTTTATTATTTAAATTTTTTCTCATAACTGAACTCCTCCTTGCCCATTACCTCTTTTCTGGCTCTACTTAGTATCCTCTTCAACTCCATGACAACCTTAATATAATTGTAGCCAATGGAACAATAAATACTCATTCCACTTGTTTTTCAACATTGCCCAATGAGCCTAAACAAAAAATGAATACCTTATATACTTGAGTATAAGCCGACCCGAGTATAAGGCGAGGGTGGGAAATGCATTGGTCACAGCCTTCAACCAGTATATAGCTTGCCCCACAGTGTACAACCTGCCAGCCCCTTTAGCATATAGCCTGCCAGCCTCTGCAGTATATAGCTTGCCAGCCCATCCCCCAGTATACAGCCTGCCAGACCCTGCACCCCCAGTATATAGCCTGCCAGCCCCTGCAGTATATACTCTGCCAGCCCCTGCAGTATACAGCATGCCGGTCCCCATAGTATATAGCCTGCCAGCCCCCTAGTATATGGCATGCCAGTCCCCATAGGATATAGCATTCCAGTCGCAATAGTATATAGCCTGCCAACCCCACCCAGTATATAGCCAGCCAGCCCCTGACCCAAGTATGCCAAGATATTAATTTTAAAAAAATTAACACTTTACTCATCACCTTTCTAACGCCCCCCACAGCTCCTCTTCTTGCTTCGGATGCTCCGGTGACTTTCGGATCCTCTACTACTCCTTTCAGCTCTCTTCGCGTCTTCACGCTCGGCCAGCACACAGAATGACTTCGGCCGCTTGCCGACATCATTGTTTGTGAGCCGCCGGCATCGCGAGGAGACCAGAAGAGGAGCAGAACTACTTGAAGAGGAGCTGTAGATGAGCGTAAGGACCCGAATAGGGACCAGAGCATCGGAAGCAAGAAGAGGACCTGAGGAGGCGTCGAAAAGGTGAGTACAGTGTTAATTGTTTTTATTGAGTCAAAATAGTTTTTTTGTGCTGAAAAACTTGGCTTATACTCGAGTATATACAGTACATATATACACTCACCGGCCACTTTATTAGGTACACCATGCTAGTAACGG
>WNYA01003044.1:0-30037 GCA_019512145.1 Engystomops pustulosus | reverse complement strand
ATTCTGGTGACATCCTCTGTGTCAGCTGTAATGGCGGCCATGCTTGTTAAATTCTGGTGATAACCTTGGTTGCTTCTCTACTTTTTCTGTGTGCTATTTTTAATAAATCGTTATACCAAAATCTGCTCATCACCCCTACTTTAAGGACATGTCCACATATCCCAGGTCTCCAAAACAGTCTAATGGAGAATCTGTCCATGTTGTCTCTAGAAACTTACAGCTTTCTTTCCCGTCTGATATGTTTCTATGGGCACTGTCAGTCCCAGTGTTTGTGAACATGTCCATAATGTGGAGGCGTCTCAGATTTTAGTCTGTTTAGTAATAAGGGTTATTTATCTTGGTCGACTTTCTTCTGCAGCCCCATAGAAGAGAATGATGCCCTGGCCGATCATGTACACCCTTTTATCCGTCATATGGAGCAGTCGGGAACCCCCATTCTTATGATTGTTGGGGGCCCTGTGTAGCCCCACACAGATCAGACACTTATTGCTTTCTTATGGGTAGGGGATTAGAGAACACCCTGAAAATATCCCTTTAAACAGAAATTTCCCTACAAAGATGTAAAGGTGGGAATGTTGTATTATTATATAGGGGAGCAGCGGAATATATGATGTAGTTTTCAATTCGTCTTCTCTTGACTATTGATGATCTATCTGCAGGATAGCCATGGTGCGGAGGAATATGTTCCAGCGTGGAGAAGTGCACAACCGGCCAACAGGATTCTGGGGGATGATCAAGAGCGTGACGACATCGGCTCCCGGAAGTGAGAGTATCTTTTATCACCTATGAGAAACTCCTGGTTCTCACCCTCTACCCCAGTATGGGGCAGAAAACATATATACAATATGGTAAAACAACCATATTGTATAACAGGAGAAGAGTCGGCTAACAAGCCAAGGTCAAAGCCAAAGTAGACAGGACACCATCCAATCAGTCATCAGTGTCAGAAATGAATAAAGGGGGCTAAAAATCTAAATAACCTAAAGGTACAGGAGATTGTCCAGAGAACAGCTTATTAAAGGGCCAGCACACTCTATAGGCAAGAGCTGCAGCATAGTGCAGCGGGCAGAGAGAGGACAAGACTAGATGACCCTATAGATTGTAGGGTTTTCTGCTATTGCAATGGGTGTGATCCGCTGTCACTCTGCCTCCTTAACTCCTGCCAGACCTGTCTCTGATCCAGCAGGAGGTGGACGCTCTGGAAGAGTTGAGCCGTCAGCTGTTCTTGGAGACGGCCGATCTTCATGCCACTAAGGTGAGGTCCTGTCTATACTATTGTATAACCGCAGTACAGGGGTGCCTGTATGTGATACAAGTCTGTGCAGCATGGAGAGGCAGTCCCCTGTGTGCTACTAACATAAGTTCATTTATTTCCTTGTCTATAGATGCCTTGCAAAAATTAGCTTGTATCAGCTTTTAGCTTTTTTTTTCAGCTTTATACTCCAGTCCCTTCAAGAGCTGCAGCAACGTTGTGTTGTTCTTTTACAAGATTCTTAAGGGGGCTCTTATTTGATCCTGGATTAAACATATGCCTTGGTTGGTGATGAGTCCTTCATCATAACCTTGGAGAAAATCCATGGCCTAAATACAGAGAAATCTTGATTTTTTTTTCTTAGGCGATTGAGCATTTAAGTGCACAGTGGGCGTGGCCACTAGGTCCAGTGCACCCGCTGGTCCAGGTCCACTACCACAGGGAACTGTCAGTTAATATTGAGCAGGAGGAAGTGCAGCAGACCTCTCGGCCCCGGCCATGCTGCACCTAAATGGTCATTTTCATAAAAAAATTAGATTTCTTTTCATTCAGGATATGGATTTTTGATGCTTATGATGCAGAACGTGCCACCCCTTTAATTACTACAGGGACAGGTTGCCTTTAACTAGTGAAAACTGAATCTGGCGTGAGGCGACACATCAGACACATTACAAAATACATATGAAATGTTTCATCTTTATGTTTGTAATAAATTTACTTTGGATTTGGGCCGTAAGGCAGAATTTGAGTGCAGCTTTGGCTGTGATTGGAGGAGACGCTCTGAGCACTATATGTGCAGCAGTATACGGTGAAAGGTTTATGGTCTGTTCTCTCCCCTCAGGAGCGCATTGAATACTCTAAAACCTTCCAGGGGAAATACTTCAACTTCTTGGGCTACTTCTTCTCCATCTACTGCGTGTGGAAGATCTTCATGGTGAGATCTGTACAGACTTCTCTTCTCAGTAATCTTCATTACTGAAATTTAAGTAATGTTTAAGACAATGCAGGACCTAAGTAGGCGGGGCATGACACATGGGGCGGAGCTTGATGGGACTTTTCATCCACGGTTCATGCTCCGCAGCCTGATCCTTGCACCGGGTATTACACATACATTAGTATTGGGTGTAGTGCAGTGTACGGGGGTAAATATATTAAACCGGCCGATGGAAAGTGGCTCTTAGACCCCCAGATTCAGTGGATTTACTGATTTACTGTAAGCATTTTGTCTACCCCGATTCTCTCTTTCCAGGCCACAATCAACATTGTCTTTGACCGAGTGGGAAAGACGGACCCAGTCACTAGAGGGATTGAGATCACAGTGAATTACCTGGGCATCCAGTTTGATGTAAGTGTTTCCTTCTAGACATAGGTTTCTCTGCAGGGATATTTCTAATATACACTTATAGTGTAAGGGAAATCTACCATCAAAGTCCATCCATGATCTATGATAAACCAGGGACTAAAACCAGTTCTAAAATCAACTTTTATAATTATGCTGATGAGCCAGAAGGACTCTGGTGGGGTGTAACTGGAGCCCCTCTCTGCTGCAGAGGGATAAAGCAGTACATGTAGGTGGAAATATAGTGAATACTTCCTAACTGCTAAACTAATTGAGACCCCAGACATGACCATGAACTCAAAAAAAACCTTAAATTATTGCATTACAGTGTAATAAATGATATCCGTGATTGGACCACAAATCTGATCTCTAAATGAGTTCAGACCCCAAACCTTAAAAGAAATCAGAACCCAAATCTTTAAGAACTAACCCCTAAAGGAACTCGAAACCCAGATCCCTAAATTCTGTCCCTTATTTCTGAACCCTTATTTCTGTTCCCAGAATTAAAGGGTTAATAAAAGGTTACAAGTCCTCTGCACATCACCTAAAATTAGCTGCCAGTGCTACCTTAATTACAGCAATTTTTTATATGCAAATTAGCTTTTCTGACTGGTGTCTGCTGGCTCTGACTCTTCTCTCTCTCAGGCTGGCAGTGAACCACGCCCCATTATTCTGACTGACAGCTCTGTGTCTCTTCAAATCTTTGCTCTGCCTCCTTGTACTTAAGGACTGTCTGCTAATATTCAACTACAGACTATATAAAGCTCTATTTACTTTTCGGAAATAGTGTGTAAATTTTTTACACAATGCCTCGTGTTACATTCCTGTCATGTGGCCAGTGTGACATCATCGCAGGTCCTTTAGCCTCCTAACATGAGCAAATTGTAAACCATGTATGTAATCACACCATGTATGCTATAACATGAAATCATAGCAGCATCCATGGAGGATGAGTAAGAGTAGAAGTCCATGGAGGCTGCTGTGATTTCATATCATTACATACATACATGGGGCACAGTTTGCTAATGTTGGGAGGCTAAAGGACCTGACATGATGTCATTCTGGTCACATGACATGAACTGCTGTATAATGCGGAGGCATAAAGCGGACCTAATCGGACCCCAGTCCTAAAAGCTAATTGAACTACTAAGGGGCAGTTCACATCTGCGTTAGTTCTTCAGTTATTTTGACCCAAAACCTGCAGTAGTTAAACACAGAGAACAGATATTTCTAAATTAGACCCCAGACCTGCTAACAGAACCCTAAATGAAGTCAGACCCCAGACCCCTAATCAGACCTCAAAGCCCTAATTACTGCATTATGGGATGGGCCACACAGTAACTCGGCAGAGGTCCTTATAGTACAGGACATTCCTTGGTCTGTTATTGTAGAGGTCGAGGCCAAACCTCTATTGTCTTAAGAAACTTTATTGAGGATCGGAGACGCCCCCTTCCGATCAAAAGCGGAAATCTATGTGATTGTCCTCTCTACACAGGTCAAGTTCTGGTCCCAGCACATTTCCTTCATCCTAGTGGGGATCATCATCGTCACCTCCATCCGAGGGCTGCTCATCACTCTGACCAAGGTGAGCGCCGCCCTTGTGGCCTGCCCCTGTGCAGTAGCTGAATACTAAGAACTAATAATAATGACGGGACGATTATTTCTTCTTGCAGTTCTTCTATGCCATCTCCAGCAGCAAGTCCTCCAATGTCATTGTCCTCCTCCTAGCCCAGATCATGGTGAGTAGTTCTTACTTACCTCACATCTTTCAGCTACTTACTGTCTGTAGTTCTTCACTGACTATTCCAGAGAACCCCTTTAAGGAAAAGTAAAATTGCATAGAACAGTATGCGGGAAGCTCATGGGGTCCCTCTAGTGGCAGCAGCAGGCGGAAGGGATTTTATCTTTCAGCTTAAATTTGGAGAGCACCCCTAAGATATATTTGCAAATGAAATGAACAGAAGGGAATTGAGTGCCTGGAAATGACATCAGACAGACATCCCCTTTAAGGTAATTCTATAAGGTTATATCAGTTGGGATGTCATGGGGGTTATACTCCACACGCTTCATGGTCCGTCATGTACTTTGTCTGTGTATTCTGTAAAGTTTTTGTTAATTATTGACCTGCAGCGTACAGACATACACTCATGTGAAGAGATCACCCTGCTTATATTCCCACTGCCCAATTAAAGGGATGATCCACCAAATAACATCCTCCATATCCGTGGCTGCCAATCAGAAGTCCTATTGTGACCAATTGTGGTACTCCGCCCCATTTACACCAAGGGGACTGAAACGTAGTACTAAATACAGACACAGTGGAGGAGAGGGCGCTGTTTCACTTCTATATCTCTCACTGACTGCACTGACATTAAAGAACATCTACCACCAGGATGAAGGACTCTATGCAAATGAGCCTGAGGGGCTCCAGTCTCCATTAACACCTGTGGAGCTTGGAGCACCTCAGGCTCATTTGCATACAGTCCTTCATCCTGGTGTTAGATGCCCTTTAAGTTCACATAAAGCAAAAATTTAAGCTCCATTACAAAGTTTTAGATCTCTTTAAAAGGAAGCTGTAAGCAGTTTTTATTATGTAGCCAGTGTTATCCATTGTCCCTGGAGAGATGTGTAATCAGACCTTTGTGTATGGTGTTAGTAACAGCAGGACTGTGATTTATGGATTTGTATTACAGAATTGTAGCTTCTCCAAGTGCACTGGGAGCGTGTCCTCACACTGCTGTGCTCTGTGCTCTTTTGATCTGCTCAGGTTTCCTGTTACATTAATTATGTGGCAGAGGATAGCAGCAGTAGAGCAGTTCAATACAGAGAGCCAAGTGCACAGCAGTGTGAGGACACATCCAAAGTACCTAAATTTTGTCATATAAATCTATATTTCACAGTCCTGATGCTAACAACATAAATAAAGGTCTGTTTACATATCTTGCCGGAGACGATACTTAAAGGGGTTTTCCCACCAAACATGTTAGGCCGCATCCACAGGATAGGGCCTTATTTGCTGATTGGTGGGTTTCAGTGATGAGACCCCACAGATCAAGAGATCTGTACATCTGCCTGACCTCTCTTCGCTCCTCGAGATTAATGGAGTATGCGGCCACGCATGAACGTTCTGCTTCATTCATTCACGCCCCCAGTGCACTTGGAGAAACTACAATCCTGGAATATAAATCCATATATCATAGTCCTGCTGCTACTAACAACATACATAAAGGTCTCATTACAAATCTCAGATCAACAGATCAACAGTTTGCATGATCTGACCTGCTGACAGGTTCCCTTTAAGAGAATTTTTGCAGTGTGGTTGTGCTGTACTGTCGGCCATGTTTATCCTTCCTACTTGTTTTTTCCAGGGAATGTACTTTGTCTCTTCCGTGCTCCTGATCCGGATGAGCATGCCCCTGGAGTACCGCACCATCATCACCGAGGTCCTGGGAGAGCTGCAGTTCAACTTCTACCACCGCTGGTTTGATGTCATCTTTTTGGTCAGCGCCCTGTCCAGCATCCTCTTCCTGTACCTGGCACACAAGCAGGCGCCCGAGAAGCACATGGCTTTGTGATCAGGGCCACAGAGAGGAAGCTGTTGGTATCTCCTGGTGGTGTCCCCTGGTGGTATCTCCCAGTTGTATCTCCTGGTGGTGTCCCCTCTGTGGTATCTCCCAGTTGTATCTCCTGGTGGTGTCCCCTGGTGATAACACCCAGTGGTATCTCCCAGTTGTATCTCCTGGTGGTGTCCCCTGGTGTTAACACCCAGTGGTATTTCCCAGTTGTATCTCCTGGTGGTGTCCCCTGGTGATAATGCCCAGTGGTTTCTCCCAGTTGTATCTCCTGGTGGTGTCCCCTGGTGATAACACCCAGTGGTATCTCCCAGTTGTATCTCCTGGTGGTGTCCCCTGGTGATAACGCCCAGTGGTATCTCCCAGTTGTATCTCCTGGTGGTGTCCCCTGGGGATAACGCCCAGTGGTATCTCCCAGTTGTACCTGCTGGTGGTACAGGATCGTTTGGTGGTATCTCCTGTGGTATCTGAGCCTCGTCTGGTGGATACACCCATTGCACATTATTTGGGGATTGACTGTGGAACTTTGCCAAAACTTTGATCCGTGTGACACTGTGCACCACACCCCAACCCGAATTCTAGATTTTATTTTTTGAAGGCCTCTGGAACACTGTTTACTGATGATAATCACTGTATCAAAAAAGTGTCTTATTCAGATTTCACCGTTTTTGCATTCTTACTTCTTGGCTACACTGGAGGAACGTTCCCCGGGCACCCTGAGCTTCCCGAAATAATAGTACAGACTGACACACAGCAGGGAGGAGATGGTAATGATATAACCAATGTATCTGCAGGGTCTGTGGAAAGCTGGGTGAGGCAACCATTAACCCTCAACTTTTTTTTTTTCATATTCGCATAGGAGAGCCCCCCCCCCCCCAAAAAAAAGTCCACCTGCTTTCCTCTCTAGAGGAGCCCCTATAGCCTCATTGTCGGCTCCCCGTCGTGTTGGACTGGAAGTGCTGATGTCATGCTCGTGGTACACGTGACCACTGAGCCAGGTCACATCTCAATGAAGGGCTTGTGACCACTGAGGCCAGGGTATGGCACGGAGGTCACGTGTACAATGAACATGATGGCGGCACATGTCAACAGTCCAATAGGAGTCATTAGGAGTTTTTTTTAGGCAATATCTGCCCTCTTATCCGAAATCTACTATTAAAATCCATCATGATGAACCAGGGGCACTTACTCTTAAATCCAGGCACTGACTCTAGTAATCTTCTTATATTCTCTATCCACGGCCTCCTTTCTTCTAAAATCAGCTTTTATAATTTTGCAAATGAGCCAGAAGAGCTCTGGCGAGTGTTACCAGAGCCCCTCCGTGCTGTAACTTCACAGGCTGTTACACTGTCTCCCTCTCCCCCCCTGCTCCCTCAGCACTACTCCTCCCTCTGCCTGATGTAACCTCACAAAGTGGGAGAGTGTAACAGCATGCGAAGCTACAGCACCCCAAGAGCCAGTCTGGCTCATTACCATACTTTTAAAAGTTGCTTGTAGAAGGAAGGAGGCCATGGATAACAAATCCCGATACCAGGACCTTTCCCGAGCAATCCAAGTCAATATTTATGGATCTCCATTGTCAAATAGGAGGCGTCAGTTTGTTCAGTCATGTGACTGTAGGGAGTCTTATTAGCATATTGGATACTTAAACCTCCCTGAAGCTCTCCTAATCTCTAGTGTACGTTTCAGGGAAAAGCTGGGTGACATTAGTTGGCACCCAGCTTTCCTAGAAGCAAATAGAGCTTAGAAACGGACGAATCAGCTTAGACGAATAGGCGGACTCATAAATGGTGTCCCATGAATTCACGGGCAGATACTTGAAGATAATATAATTTTTTTTTCTATTAAAAGTTTTTTCTTTTTATGAAAAAAAAAACTGGGAAACTGATTTTTTTGTGCCTTGAATAATCCTAGACAAAGATGTAGTCCCGGCTCGGCTGCACCGTCCTTTTGTCTGACCCTAAGGCTTTAGGTGCACAGGGGGCGGGGCCACTATTGCTGGTTGTAACCGTTTTCTTCTCGTTAAGCCTTCATTACATAGACGGCGTCAGTAATTGTGTAATAGGGAAATTCTCAGCAATGTAGAAAGAAGACATCTGGTGCTCCAGCAGTCATGGCCCCGCCCCTAGTGCACCTAGATGCTCATTTGCATTAAGAGATGATGTGAAATTTCTCTAAAATGATCTCTGGGAAACAGGACAGACAATTATGTGTCCTACACAATGCTGACTCTGCTTTGGGAACTGGTCTTCTCTCCATCTAACCGGTGTGACCCCCACCTTAAAGGGATGATTCTAGAAATTTCCAACTTTACCAGGAAGTAAAAAGCCAAAAAATAGATAGAAAACATCTAAAATATCTGCTAATGGATCTTCTATTTCTGGCCGCAGGATTGCCAATCACCCTCGGACCAGAAGTGAAGAGTTACATTGTTCACATGACCATTACCTCAATCGTTAGCTTTATTGTGACCTCAGGAGATCAGTGATTGGATGAGCAATAGACATGTGATCATCTCAAATCCCAAGGACCGGAACTGCAGTGCTGGAACAGGATATTCGAGATGGACGTAAGGATCCTGTCTGATGATGATGTCTTTAGATCCCTGTATCTCAGGTTCCATAGCTCCCAGAACCACAGGTCTGATACGATTTTAAAGATGAGATTCTGTTCTTTAGGGCTCATTCCCACAAATGTAATGGGAACCGATATGCGACTTCATATACGACGCCTGGTCCCGGTGCGGTGAGCACACGTTGTCTCTTTGCACCGTGACCGTCCAAAATATAGGACATGTCTATAGGCTGCTCTATGGAGAGGGGAGAGGTGAGCCTCTGGATGGGGGAACGTCTTTACGTGAGATGAGTCATTTAGACTCCTATATCATGGGTTCTAAAGCAGCTATAATTGGGAGAGAGAAGTCATTGGTGACTCATGTATTCCGTCCATGTTTGATTTGGAACCCCACAAATCTCATCTTCCTGGACCCCAAAGAAACATGGGACATCTTTCTGTCCAATCGTACTTTCTAAACCAAAAAAAAGGACACAAAACCGAAGTGGAATTCACTAATAGACTCTTTATTAACAACTTTTTACCAGGTAAGGGTGTTGGTCAAGTTGCAGCACCTAACTATTGGACCCCCCCACTGCCGACTCCTACGTCACCACCAACTCAAGTGATCTCTACCTCGCGAGCCTTCAAGATGCAAAACAAGTCGTAAAAGTTAGATATTTTACTGCCACAATGCTCTAAACAGGTTAATTATTACCACACGACCATAAATAATCAACCGGAGACCAAGGAATGATAAGTAACTCCCCCCGCTCCCTTTCGGGTCGGGTGGTTGGGGTCTCGTGGCTTGAGTCTGACAGTATCATTTACTGAGCTGTGTTTGAAGACCAGCCAAGATCTTCATGTTTGGCCAAGCTAAGACCTCTCCTGGTGGAGGTGTCTACAGAGCGGTGTCATCATCACCATCTTTAGGAGGATCATCCACCACCGGTGTATTTTCCTGTAAAAGAAAACCATCACAGTAAACAGAAATTTCTTTGGCTTTCTACAATGCCTAATTTCCCAGAATGCCGTGTGACACAAAGGTTTCACAGGGGGTTGGAACGAGGACACATGTCAAAATCACTGCAGGTTATCTGGTTCGAAGGGAAGGTTGAAATCGGAGCCAGTCACACGGTGTGGAAAAACTGCGGCTCTTCCTACCCCTAAAACCACCACCTAGTGAAGCCTACACAATATAATACCCCCCGTTCCTATGATACCCCACTCTGTATAATTCCAGGTTCCTGAAACATATCCATCTTTTCTTTGTGGCCTGAAACCGTAAACCTTCACCACCACCGAACAGCCCCCATCCCCACTAATCCACTAATCAACTTTCTTGTTCAGGCCTTCAAAAGTGTAGGTCAAACTGGACGGACTCACCGTTTCGACTGGTTCTGGTGCCGATCTTGCTTTGCTGGGCTGGCTTGTCTGGTTTGAGCTTGGAGGAGGCACATTATTGGTTTGTGGTAGCGGGTCAGCTTTGCTAGGTGGAGCTGTCTGGTTGGAGCTTGCTGGAGGAGGACTGTTGGTTTCCGGTAGAGGGTCAGCCATAGATGATGTAATTTGGATTTTTTGTGCCTTAAAGTACTCATAAGCCTCCTGTGAAGCCACCAATAATGTAACATTCTTTCCTGCTTCTTTGATCTTCAGCACAACATCCTCATAAGCCGCCTTCTCTACGTTGACACCATTGACTTCCACCAAAAAGTCATCTTCTTTGATTCCTGCCACATCTGCGGGACCACCCTTAGTAACCTTCAAAGAGTACCGGGATAACGTCATAAAATTTTAGAAGATGTTTCCGACTACATTACACAAAATTCTTACATAACTTTGTTTCCTAGATGTTGAGAATTCCAAATCATCAGTCTCCTAGACTTGGAGATACCTAACGACCCATTGACCAAAATGCGAGAAGGAATGCGTGGAAAACCTGGTTATCCTTGCCAATGAGTCAACATGGAAGCCCAAAACCACCCCTTAAAGACTCAATTGTTTCCTTCTTCTGGCTTAATTGGGAATTCTTCTGTACCCCCAAAGTTATTGATAATTTTGTCAATATATTAGCCCGGTGCTGTCATCCAAGGACCACCCATCTGATATTTGTCAAAGAAGCATAGATTTAGGGTAGTTTCAGGTAGACAGGTGGGTGGACCTGAATAGACAGTATGGCTTTTCCAGCTTGACCACCAGGATCCCAAAATTACTCCAACTATGACTGGAGCAATGTAGTGGCATCTTGTAAAGGATGCATAGATGGAATCTCCCCTCAACTTACCTGCTTGATAAATTGCCCTGGAACATCTTTGATAGCATTGAGGTTGAAACCAAAACCTGAACTGCCCTTTGTAAGTCTGCATAGTTTGGGCTTGTGTTTTGGGTCAGTAGAAGATGTGGTGGTGGTGGCAGGAGCTGGGGCTGGAGTTGGTGCCGGTGCAGGTGATGGCTTCGTAACTGGTACTTCTGCTGGAGTTGGTGTTGGTGCCGGTGCAGTTGATGGCTTCGTAACTGGTACTTCTGCTGGTTTTGGAGTTTCTGTTTTGACTGGGGTTTGAGCCTTTGAAGTTTTTAGGTATAAAAATGGAGATACACCGGCCTGAAACCAAAAATGACACCAGGTCATGAGGCCCAAGTATGGCAAATTGGGTTTACAACACTTTACAGTTACCTAAAAAAAAAAGTAAAATATTTGAGACCTCCTAGTAATATATCTACTTTTATGGGGCACCAACCTTGGCATAGATTTCATCTGTTGCTTTGTTGGAGATCAGTAGGGTGGTCTTGTTTCCCCCCTTCTTGATGGCCTCCACCACCTGTTCATGTTCAAAGCTTTCCACAGAGTCCCCATTCACTGCGACAATGCGGTCGTGGTCCTTGAGGCCAACTTTTTGCGCTGAACTTTTTTCTTCTATCTCCACAATAAAGTGACCTGCGAGGAACATGAAGGTCATAAGATATGTGGCTACTGTCTTGATGTGTAGCCATGACATTTCCAAACTATCAGCCAAGGCCTTACATCTACATCACATGAGTCCCAAATATGTTGTTACAAATTTTTTGTCCTAAGAAATCTCCATAAAATGTTTTGTCTATTCTGTTAGATAGGGCTGGTTTGATGGGAATTAGCAATCATGTCTTTCTTGTAGCTAGTGGAACCAACCATTGTAGATGGTCTAACGTTTATGAATTTTTGGTGGTCTACCATAATGATCAAGGCATAGATGGAGCTAATAGGAAATTTTTTGGTGGTCTAGGTCAGTTTAGAGGTCAACGATCAATTCAGGTCTTATGGAATTTGCATCCATCAATTTGGAATTGGGTGAACTTGGCAAATTTCAGTTTTCGAGCCCTGCAGCCAGTGTTATGTATTGTCCCTAGAGAGATGTGTAATCATACCTCACACTGCTGTGCTCTGTGCTCTCTGCAGCCAGTGTTCTGTATTGCCCCTGGAGAGATGTGCAATCAAACCTTTGTGTATGATGTTAGTAGAAACATTGCTGTGATATTTGGATTTGTATTCCAGGCTTGTAGCTTCTGCAAGTGCACTGGGGGCGTGTCCACACACTGCTGTGCTCTGTACTCTGTTGATCTGCTCAACCGCCTCTTCCCTATCCTCTGAGTAAAATCTTTTAGCAGGTTTCTTGTTACATGAATTACGTGGCAGAGGATAGCAACAGTAGAGCAGTTCAGTACAGAGAGCCAAGTGCACAGCAGTGTGAGGACACATCCAAAGTACCTAAATCTTGTCATATAAATCTATATTTCACAGACAATACTTAACCCCTTAAGGACGCAGGGTATTTTCGCTCATTTCTCGCTCTCCATCTTCAAAACTCCATAACTTTTTCATTTTTCCGTGTACAGAGCTGCGTGAGGGCTTATTTTGTGCGTAACAAATTTTACTTTTCCGTGATGTTATTTATTATTTCCTTGCCGTGTACTAGGAAGCCGGAAAAAAATACCAAATGTGGAAAAATTTTTAAAAAACGCACATGCGTCACGTTCTTGTGGGCTCAATTTTTACGACTTTCACTCTGCGCTCCAAATTACCACGTCTACTTTATTTTTTGGTTTGGTGCGATCGCGGTGATACCAAATTTCTACAGGTTTTATTGTGTTTTTTTTAATACATTTTCAAAAATGAAAGGAATGTGTACAAAAAAGAAAAAAAATTTTTTTGCCATCTTCTGACGCTAATAACTTTTTCATACTTTGGCGCACGGAGCTGGGGGGAGGGGTAGTTTTTTTTGCAAAATGAGCCGACGTTTTAATTGCTACCATTTTGAGGAATGTGCGACATTTTTATAATTTTTTTAATTACATTTTTGGCGCCATTTCCCGTCTCGGAGGTCACCGCCGGTTATAACTGTGTATATATTTTGATAGATCGGGCATTTTGGGACGCGGCGATACCTAATGTGTCTGTGATTTTTACTGTTTATTATGTTTTATATCAGTTCTAGGGAAAGGGGGGTGATTTGAACTTTTTCTTTTCTCTTTTTTTTTTTTTTTTTCACTATTTCTTAGACCATGTAGGGTACATTAACCCTAGATGATCAGATCGTTCCTACCATATACTGCAATACAACTGTATTGCAGTATATGGAGTTTTTGCAGCTCATTCATTACATTGGCTCATTGTAATAAATAGGCAGAAGCCATGCAGCCTCGTGTCTCACGAAGACCCGAGGCTACCATGGCAACCGATCGCCGCCCTCCCCCCCCGATGACGTTTGGGGGAGCGACGATCGGAGGAAACATAGCGGCGCCCGCCGGCGGGTGTTAGCGATGGGTCTTTGCTGCCATATCCAGCACATCTCTGTATGAAGAGGGGTTAAAGGGGTTTTCCCACCAAACAAGTTAGGCTGCATGCACAGGATAGGACCTAATTTGCTGAATGGTGGGTTTCAGTGATGAGACCCCACAGATCAAGAGAACAAGGGGTCAGATGGGGTCCCAGGTACCTCTGCCTGACCTCTCATCGCTCCTCGAGATTAATGGAGTATGCGGCCACGCATGACCGTTCTGCTTCATTCATCTCTATGCAGCTGCACAGAGCCCAGCAGTGTGAGGACACTCCCCCAGTGCACATGGAGAAACTACAATCCTGGAATATAAATCCATATATCACAGTCCTGCTGCTACTAACAAGATACACAAAAGGCCTCATTACAAATCTCTTCTGGGACAGTAAATAACACTGGCTGCAGTCTGCATGATCCGACCTGCTGACAGGTTCCTTTTAAGAGAATTTTTACAGTATGGTTGTGCTTTACATGTTTATCCTTCCTACTTGTTTTTTCCAGGGAATGTACTTTGTCTCTTCCGTGCTCCTGATCCGGATGAGCATGCCCCTGGAGTACCGCACCATCATCACCGAGGTCCTGGGAGAGCTGCAGTTCAACTTCTACCACCGCTGGTTTGACGTCATCTTTTTGGTCAGCGCCCTGTCCAGCATCCTCTTCCTGTACCTGGCGCACAAGCAGGCGCCCGAGAAGCACATGGCTTTGTGATCAGGGCCACGGAGAGGAAGTTGTTGGTATCTCCTGGTGGTGTCCCCTGGTGGTATCTCCCAGTTGTATCTCCTGGTGGTGTCCCCTGGTAATAACACCCAGTGGTATCTCCCAGTTGTACCTGCTGGTGGTGTCCCCTGGTGATAACGCCCAGTGGTATCTCCCAGTTGTATCTCCTGGTGGTGTCCCCTGGTGATAATGCCCAGTGGTATCTCCCAGTTGTACCTGCTGGTGGTACAGGATCTTTTGGTGGTATCTCCTGTGGTATCTGAGCCTCGTCTGGTGGATACACCCATAGCACACTATTTGGGGATTGAATGTGGAACTTTGCCAAAACTTTGATCTTTGTGACACTGTGCACCACACCCCAACCCGAATTCTAGATTTTATTTTTTGAAGGCCTCTGGAACACTGTTTACTGATGATAATCACTGTATCAAAAAAGTGTCTTATTCAGATTTCACCGTTTTTGCATTCTTCCTTCTTGGCTGCACTGGAGGAACGTTCCCCTGTCATCCTGAGCTTCCCGAAATAATAGTACAGACTGACACACAGCAGGGAGGAGATGGTAATGATATAACCAATGTATCTGCAGGGTCTGCGGAAAGTTGGGTCATAGCCTCTGAGGCAACCATTCACCCTCAACACTTTCTTTTCATATTCACATAGGAGAGCCCCCCTCCCCCCCCAAAAAAAAATAAAAGTTTACCTGCTTTCCTCTCTAGAGATGCCCTACAGCCTCATTGTCGGCTCCCCGTCGTGTTGGACAGGAAGTGCTGATGACATGCTTGTTGTACATGTGACCACTGAGCCAGGTCACATCTCAATGAAGGGCTTGTGACCACTGAGGCCAGAGTATGGCACGGAGTCACGTGTACAATGAACATGATGGCGGCGCATGTCAACAGTCCAATAGGAGTTTTTTAAGGCAATATCTGCCCCCTTATCCGAAATCTACTATTAAAATCCATCAAGATGTACCAGGAACACTTACTCATAGATTCAGGCACTGACACTAGTAATCTTCTTATAGTCTGTATCCGCGGCCTCCTTTCTTCTAAAATCAGCTTTTATAATTTTGCAAATGAGCCAGAAGAACTCTGGCTAGTGTTACCAGAGCCCCTCCGTGCTGTAACTTCACAGGCTGTTACACTGTCTCCCTCTCCCCTCCTGCTCCCTCAGCACTACTACTCCCTCTGCCTGATGTAACCTCACAAAGTGGGAGAATGTAGCAGCATGTGAAGCTACAGCACCCCAAGAGCCAGTCTGGCTCATTACCATAATTTTAAAAGTTGCTTGTAGAAGGAAGGAGACCATGGATAACAAATCCCGATACCTGGACCTTTCCTTAGCAATCCAAGTCAATATTTATGGAACTCCATTGTCATAAGGGAGGCGCCAGTTTGTCCAGTCATGTGACTGTAGGGAGTCTTATTAGCATATTGGATACATAAACCACGCTGAAGCTATCCTAATCTCTAGTGTACGTTTCGGGAAAAGTTGGGTGACATTAGTTGGCACCCAGCTTTCCTAGAAGCCGATAGAGCAGCTTAGATGAATAGGCGGACTCATGGATGGTGTCCCTTGAATCCACGGGCAGACAGTGAGGTCTTATGGCCACCTTTCTTATCGCACACTGGGTTACTTGAAGATAATATAATTTTTTTTTTTTTCTATTAAAAGTTTTTTCTTTTTATGAAAAAAAAAACTGTTTGTGAAACTGATTTTTTTGTGCGTTGAATAATCCTAGATGAAGATGTTGTCCTGGCTCAGCTGCACCGTCCTTTAGTCTGACCCTAAGGCTTTAGGTGCACAGGGGGCGGGGCCACTATTGCTGGTTAAAACCGCTTTCTTCTTGTTAAGCCTTCATTACATAGACGGCGTCAGTAATTGTGTAATAAGGAGATTCTCAACAATTTAGAAAGAAGACATCTGGTGCTCCAGAAGTCATGGCCCCGCCCCTAGTGCACCTAGATAATCATTTGCATTAAGAGATGATGTGAAATTTCTCTAAAATGACTGATCTCTGGGAAACAGGACAGAGGGTTATGTCTGGATAGAGTGTCCTACACAATGCTGACTCTGCTTTGGGAACTGGTCTTCTCTCCATCTAACCTCAGGAGATCAGTGATTGGATGAGCAATAGACATGTGATCATCTCAAATCCCAAGCACCGGAGCTGCAGTGCTGGAACAGGATATTCGAGATGGACATAAGGATCCTGTCTGATGATGATGAAGATGTTGTCTTTAGATCCCTGTATCTCAGGTTTCATAGCTCCCAGAACCACAGGTCTGATTCGATTTTAAAGATGAGATTCTGTTCTTTAGGGATCATGTAATGGGAACCGATGTGCGGCCTCATATCGGTCCTCATCGACATGTATGGCGCCTGATCATGGTGCGGTGAGCACACGTTGTCTTTAGGCTGCTCTATGGAGAGGGGAGGGGTGAGCCTCTGGATGGGGAGCGTCTTTACGTGAGATGAGTCATTTAGACTCCTATATCATGGATTCTAAAGCAGCTATAATTGGGAGAGAAGTCATTGGTGACTCATGTATTCCGTCCATGTTTGATTTGGAACCCCACAAATCCCATCTTCCTGGACCCCAAAGAAACATGGGACATCTTTCTGTCCAATCGTACTTCATAAACCTAAAAAAGGACACAAAACCGAAGCGGAATTCACTAATAGACTCTTTATTAACAACTTTTTACCAGGGAAGGGTGTTGGTCAAGTTTCAGCACCCAACTATTGGACCCCCCACTGCCGACTCATACGTCACCACCAACTCAAGTGATCTCTACCTCCCGAGCCTTCAAGATGCAAAACAAGTTGTAAAAGTTAGATATTTTACTGCCACAATGCTCAAAACAGGTTAATTATTACCAACACGACCATAAATAATCAACCGGAGACCGAGGAATGATAAGTAACCCCCCCCCCTGCTCCCTTTCGGGTCGGGTGGTTGGGGTCTCGTGGCTTTAGTTTACTGAGCTGTGTTTGAAGACCAGCCAAGATCTTCATGTTTGGCCAAGCTAAGACCTCTCCTGGTGGAGGTGTCTACAGAGCGGTGTCATCATCACCATCTTTCGGAGGATCATCCGCCACCGGTGTATTTTCCTGTAAAAGAAAACCATCACAGTAAACATCCATTTCTTTGGCTTTCTACAATGCCTAATTTCCCAGAATGCCATGTGACAAAGAAAGGTTTCACAGGGGGTTGGAACGAGGACACATGTCAAAATCACTGCAGGTTATCTGGTTCGAAGGAAAGGTTGAAACCGGAGCCAGTCACATAGAAACTGTGTGGAAAAACTGCGGCTGAAACTGTAAACCCACCAGCTCCACTAATCAACTTCTAATGGTTTCTACCTGATGGATAAACGGGATGGACTCACCGTTTCGACTGGTTCTGGTGCCGATCTTGCTTTGCTGGGTTGGCTTGTCTGGTTTGAGCTTGGAGGAGGCACATTGTTGGTTTGTGGTAGCGGGTCAGCTTTGCTAGGTGGAGCTGTCTGGTTGGCGCTTGCTGGAGGAGGACTGTTAGTTTCCGGTAGAGGGTCAGCCATAGATGATTTAATTTGGATTTTTTGTGCCTTAAAGTACTCATAAGCCTCCTGTGAAGCCACCAGTAATATAACATTCTTTCCTGCTTCTTTGATCTTCAGCACAACATCCTCATAAGCCACATTCTCTACGTTGACACCATTGACTTCCACCAAAAAGTCATCTTCTTTGATTCCTGCCACATCTGCGGGACCACCCTTAGTAACCTTCAAAGAATACCAGGAAAGCGTCATAAAAGTTTCCGACTACATTACACAAAATTCTTAAATAACTTTGTTTCCTAGATGTTGAGAAGTCCAAATCATCAGTCTCCTAGACTTGGAGATACCTAACGACCCATTGACCAAAATGCGAGAAGGAATGCGTGGAAAACCCGGTTATCTTTGCCAATGAGTCAACATGGAAGCCCAAAACCACCCCTTAAAGATGACCTTTCACCACCTTGACTCAATTGTTTCCTTCTTCTGGCTTAATTGTGAATTCTTCTGTACCCCCAAAGTTATTGATAATTTTGTCAATATATTAGCCTGGTGCTGTCATCCAAGGACCACCCATCTGATATTAGTTAAATAAGCATAGATTTAGGGTAGTTTCAGGTAGACAGATGGGTGGACCTGAGTAGACAGAATGGTTTTGCCAGCTTGACCATCAGCATCCCAAAATTACTCCAACTATCTTGTAAAGGATGCAGAGATGGAGTTTCCCCTCAACTTACCTGCTTGATAAATTGCCCTGGAACATCTTTGATAGCATTGAGGTTGAAACCAAAACCTGAACTGCCCTTTGTAAGTCTGCATAGTTTGGGCTTGTGTTTTGGGTCAGGAGAAGATGTGGTGGTGGCAGGAGCTGGGGCTGGAGTTGGTGCCGGTGCAGGGGATGGCTTCGTAACTGGTACTTCTGCTGGAGTTGGTGTTGGTGCCGGTGCAGTTGATGGCTTCGTAACTGGTACTTCTGCTGGTTTTGGAGTTTCTGTTTTGACTGGGGTTTGAGCCTTTGAAGTTTTTAGGTATAAAAATGGAGATACACCGGCCTGAAACCAAAAATGACACCAGGTCATGAGGCCCAAGTATGGCAAATTGGGTTTACAACACTTTACAGTTACCTAAAAAAAAAAAAGTTAAATATTTTAGACCTCCTAGTAATATATCTACTTTTATGGGGCACCAACCTTGGCATAGATTTCATCTGTTGCTTTGTTGGAGATCAGTAGGGTGGTCTTGTTTCCTCCCTTCTTGATGGCCTCCACCACCTGTTCATGTTCAAAGCTTTCTACAGAGTCCCCATTCACTGCGACAATGCGGTCGTGGTCCTTGAGGCCAACTTTTTGTGCTGAACTTTTTTCTTCTACCTCCACAATAAAGTGACCTGCGAGGAACATGGAGGTCATAAGATATAGGGCTACTGTCTTTATGTGTAGCCATGACATTTCCAAACCATCAGTCAAGGCCTTACATCTACATCACATGGGTCCCAAATATATTGTTACAAATTTTTTGTCCTAAGAAATCTCCATAAAATGTTTTGTCTATTCTGTTCGATAGGGCTGGTTTGATGGGAATTAGCAATCATGTCTTACTTGTAGCTAGTGGAACCAACCATTGTAGATGGTCTAACGTTTATGAATTCTTGGTGGTCTACCATAATGATCAAGGCATAGATGGAGCTAATAGGAAATTTTTTGGTGGTCTAGGTCAGTTTAGAGGTCAACGATCAATTCAGGTCTTATGGAATTTGCATCCATCAATTTGGAATTGGGTGAACTTGGCAAATTTCAGTTTTCGAGCCCAAAGAAATGTAACAACTTCCGTTGTGTCCACACAAACCGTTTTCCCCCCCTTACCTTTACGATTTTTCTCCTGCCTGAGATAAAACCCGTAACCGTCTGCCCCCTTGTCCAGCTCCACGATCCTGGGTGGGCTTGGCAGTAGCTGCGCGGTCGCCTCATCTGCTGTGATTTTTTTCTTTTGTTGTTGGAAATGGTCAGTGGTTTCTTTATCCACCAGGAGGAACATGACGGAATCTCCGGAATCTCTCACCTGCCGGCAACAATGAAGATACCGACTGCATTCAATCAATGCAAAAGAGCGAATTGCCAAAAGTTACCAAAATGATAATAAAAACATTGCCTTATTTTACTCGTCTGTTAGATGCTACAAAAATAATTATAAAAAGTTATTAAAAAAATATTACTTATACAGTGCAGTGCAAAATGTAAAAATTTTAAGCTTAAAACAACAAAGCCCCCAGAAAGAGTTACAATAAGGTAATTAATTATATATAAACCCCAAAATGTTGGCATTGAAAACTATGGCTCATTGTGCAAAAAACAAATCCTATACCATTCTATTAGAGGGAACCTGTCACCAGGAGTGTTATTTTTTTGCAGGTGACAGGTTCCAATAGCCTCTGCAATGATGGATTTAAAAATGCCTTACTAATCATTTCAGTACTTTATAAAAGTATATTACACATAACCTGGCTCCATGCCATACCCGTCCGGCGATTCATGTGGGAAGGTGACAGAATGGGGTGGCACTTAAAACTCTCTAGTGTTAAAGTACAGACCCCCCCCCCCCCCCCATCATCAACCCCAGGGGAAAGGCAGCTATGGGTAATCTCTACCCCCTGGGTACAATCTTACCAGCTTGACAAGTTCATTGTAGGAGGAATTTTCAACGTTCTTGCCATTTACTTCAACAATACGGTCGCCTTGCTTCACACCAGCGTTAAGCGCCGCGCCACCAGCAGTCAGAGCGTCAAGGTAAAATCCTACAGTACCTGCAGGGTTAGACGTGTCACAAGACATTTTTGTCTAGTATTGCTTCTCTGGGCCTTCACTTCAACAGAATGGAGCTGCAGTACCAACCATGGACAGGTGTGGCGCTATTTATTTTTGAGTCCTGCCCCACCCCTTTTTATGTATGGCGGCCATTTTGTGACTTCTTACCTTTTACTGCCTTTAAAGAGAATCCGAAAGACCCTTTGTCTTTAACCACGTAGCAGAGTCTTGGCTTCGGAGACTCGACCTGTCCCGCAGGTGCTTTATTCTCGGGGGGATTTGCTTTATTTTTCTTGGAAATTAAATAGGACTCTTCATCCAGGACGGTCAGAGTCACAGACTGCCCGCTGGCCTGGATCATCTCCACCACCTGTGGACGGTCAAGTTCACCTCCATGAAGTCACCGAGCTAAACATCATGTTCTCTGGGCATTGTCACGAGGATGGACCACTTATTCTCTAGTCACATCCAAAGTTGCATTCTGAATTACAACATGCCTGATTTTTCGGTTCCCAGATAAGATTTCCACCCTCAGTAAAAAACAAGTCCCAATGACCAGGTGTTCATGTGTATGAGGGGAATGACCATGAAAAGCACTTGATGCCAAAGTTTACCATTATGTGGCAGATTACAAGGATTTTTGCCCGGGATAGAACTCCACTTCTAAATTATCAAAAATTTTCTTTTAGTAATATCAGTGTCTCCATGGTTACAGACTACAAACAAAAATTCTACAATCGTGTTACAAGGGGTGGATTAACTTTGGCAAACATTCGCTATCCCACCCCTAGGCTCCGGAGTCTTACCTCCTGTGTACAGTCACACATACAAGAGGCCACCACACACTGGCTTGTGTTTGTGTGTAGCCATGGGGGGGGGGTAAGTCAACGCAGGAGCTGTAGACTAAAACCTGAGCTCTACACCAATGATTTTAAGACCCGAATAATCTGATAAAATAAAAAACACAAGGGAAATGCTAACAATCAATTTGGAATTGGGTGAACTTGGCAAATTTCAGTTTTCGAGCCCAAAGAAATGTAACAACTTCCGTTGTGTCCACACAAACCGTCCCCCCCCCCCCCCTTACCTTTACGATTTTTCTCCTGCCTGAGATAAAACCCGTAACCGTCTGCCCCCTTGTCCAGCTCCACGATCCTGGGTGGGCTTGGCAGTAGCTGCGCGGTCGCCTCATCTGCTGTGATTTTTTTCTTTTGTTGTTGGAAATGGTCAGTGGTTTCTTTATCCACCAGGAGGAACATGACGGAATCTCCGGAATCTCTCACCTGCCGGAAACAATGAAGATACTGACTGCATTCACTCAATGCAAAAGAGCGAATTACCAAAAGTTACCAAAATGATAATAAAAACATTGCCTTATTTTACTCGTCTGTTAGATGCTACAAAAATAATTATAAAAAGTTATTAAAAAAATATTACTTATACAGTGCAGTGCAAAATGTAAAAATTTTAAGTTTAAAACAACAAAGCCCCCAGAAAGAGTTACAATAAGGTAATTAATTATATATAAACCCCAAAATGTTGGCATTAAAAACTATGGCTCATTGTGCAAAAAACAAATCCTATACCGTTCTATTAGAGGGAACCTGTCACCAGGAGTGTTATTTTTTGCAGGTGACAGGTTCCAATAGCCTCTGCAATGATGGATTTAAAAATGCCTTACTAATCATTTTAGTACTTTATAAAAGTATATTACACATAACCTGGCTCCATGCCATACCCGTCCGGCGATTCATGTGGGAAGGTGACAGAATGGGGTGGCACTTAAAACTCTCTAGTGTTAAAGTACAGACCCCCACCCCCCCCCCCCAGTCTTCCCTACCTTTGGATGTTCTTTGTCGTCTACAAATTCTCCGTTGACCTTGATGACTCGGTCTCCATCTTTTAACCCAACCTCATCTGCTGTGCTCCCTTTTTCCACCGAGCGGATGAGGTGCCCCGGTGTATCCTGCTCCACACGTAAGAAGAATCCATAGCCTTTCCCATCCGGTTTGGTTAATGAGCACTCGCGCGTTTTGGTGTCCAGGGCCATGTCTGTGGCAGAAGAAGACACATATTTATAACATATAGAATATTGTGTAGACTATGGACAAATCAAGGATAAAAATACTGGAGATCAAAATTTTAGAATGTAATGTATAATAGTAATATTGAGTAATTTATCAGTATTTTAAGCTTATTTCATGAATTGTATATATTCTAAACACAGAAAAAAATGTTTTCGAAAGACAAATGTAATAGAGGACAGGATAATGCAGAGAATCTCCGTGGGTAATTGTTCCATCACTGCAATTGAAATTGCTTGCCAGTTTAGCACTGAAGAGGGTAAGGATCTGTCTCCTCATACAGTGTCTGAAAGGCACTTTTGCTGTGACCAAATCTCATTAGCAGAAAGAATCAAAAGGCTGGACTCGCCTTTGCTGAGGAGCATGTTTTTTTTGACAGATAAGTGGTTCACAGTTCATTTTAGTGATGAAAGCAAGTTTACTTTATTTGGAATGGATGAGAAACATTATATTTGTCGACAAACTGGGGAAAGACAAAACCCAAAGTGTGTAAAGAAGTCAGTGAGAGGTGGTGAAGTAAGTGTTCTGGTTTGGGGAATGTTTTCTGCAGCAGAAGTTACAACTACATGACAACTGAATGCAAATGTGTATGAGAACCCTCTTCAACAACATGTGGTTCCTTTTCATGTAGGACAATGCCCCCTGTCGCACAGAAAAAATGGGTAAAGCAGTTCTTTGAAACAATTAAATGTCTGTCCAGAGTCCTGATCTAAACCCAATAGAAAAACTGTGGGAAATCCTGTGTGACAAAATTATGGCCAATAAACCCACGACCGTCACAGAACTGTGGAAGAGACTTGAAGAAGAGCGGAGCAGATCCCACCAGAGCCGTATGAGATGTCCTGTGGCCGCTGCCGAAGTCATTCAAAGCAAAGGCCTCTGCACTTCCTCCTGATGACTATTATGATCATCAGTTTTTTTGTAAAATAAAGGTTTTATGTTGATAAATGTTGGTAATTTTGTTCTAGTGGCATGGTGCACCCCATCAAATGTTGATTAATGGAGATCACATTATTTCTAAAAAAAAAAAAATCAAGTGATCAGACATTGTTCTCTAATTTTGATTTCCAGTCATCCTCTATCTGATGAGAAAATTCAAAATGGCCACCACTCTAGAGTTCCTCAGAAGAGATGTGACCTACCCTTAATAGACTTTCCAGAGAAAAATCTCAGACTCTGTCCATATGAAACCAAATATTTTCTTCTGCTCTCTGGGAATACTTGTAATGTCTTTAAGGACAACACAACCCAATCCTGAGCCATAGGAACCTTTTACCATGGACCTTACCATGGTTGAGTTGCCCTGGATGTCCTGGTGACTACCAAACCTTTATCTTCTACAGACTCTGGAGAAGCTCCATCCTTTTGGTATTCACATGACACCGGAAATTCAGTTCTGTATGTCTTAGTTTTACAACACAACCCAATCCTGAACCTTTTCTGTAGGACCTCACCATGGTTGAGTTGCCCTGGTGACTACTGAACCCTTATCCAGAGACTCTGGAGAAGTTCCATCCTGTTAATATTCGCATGACGCTGAAATTTAGTTCTGTATGTCTTAGTTTTACACTAATTCTTCTCAAATTGCGCCATAAAATTTGAAGTATAAGCCTTGAAGACTATCACAGGTTGAAGACTATCAACATGGACAACTAAAGGAGAACCCCACCAAGCAGCATCCTATATCTAAGCCTTCTGGGCTCCTGTGAATAAGGGTAATAGGGGTGAGTAGGGGTAATATTCCAACAATAAACATTTATAGAGGTGGGTGCCTCCTCTGGAATGTGGAATCTTCAGGCTCGGGGTCTCTTGGTCTCATTCCTGATGGTGAGGAGGCTTCCACATCCAAGTAGTGAATAATTGTTCTGTGACTCATGGAACTTAATGGAGGGTTAGACATATGCAGTCACATATCCATTGATTCTCGATCTGGAGTATCTCACTAGGGTTCACGTAGGGTTGAGGACCACGACTATGGAGATAGCTGGAGGCCACTCTAGTCTAAAGAAAATGTTTAGGTTTTTCTAATGTTTTCTTTTAAGTAACATCACAAAAAGTTACAGACCTCCTAAAAGTCCCCAACACGGTAGGAAGAAACAATCTGCTGCCTGCACCAGTAGAGACTTTCCACCAGTTGCTATGTTCTGCATGTAGAGCTGAAGGTCTTCTCCTTCCCGCTCCAGTATACATGTAAATCCCCTAGATTTGTGTCTATTCTGTGCATACATGTGGAGCCTTACCTGTCCGATGTGGCTGGGGAGGGCGGCTGGCTGTCCTCTCGCTGAGGATGAAGTCTCAGCTGGAGTTGGCACAAAGCTTCTGGACTTTGGTTGGGCAAAGGTTGTATTAAAAGATGATCTATTTAACTCTGCATTAGTGGATAACCAGGGAGCGTTATCTGCTGTCACCGCTGTGGTGACTCGTCAGGACTTTCACTGATCGCAGAAAATAGGACTGTGCAGAAAATAGAGAAAATACAAAAAATCTCTAGAGCAGAGCCGCAAATTCCATAAATGTGCCCATACATATACAACTAAAGATTGGCCAATTATCCTGACTCCAACATACAAAAGGAACAAAAAGGAGTTGTCTACTTTCACTAAATAATCAATGTATTTTTTGTGTGCAATGCAAAGTTACATCCCTGGTCATGTGATGTCACACAGGTGCACAGCTCGTGGTATCCCTGGTCATGTGATGTCACACAGGTGCACAGCTCGTGGTATCCCTGGTCATGTGATGTCACACAGATGACAGTCGTTATATCCCTGGTCACATGATGTCAAAGAGGCACAGCTCCCCTTATATCCCTGCACGTATGTGAGTCACAAGGTGCACAGCTCGTTATATCCCTGGTCATGTGATGTCACACAGGTGCATGACTATTTATATCACACAGTTCCAATTCATGTGATAAGGAGCTGTGCACTGGTGGATGTGAAATACAGAGGGCAGACAGTTATATATATTGTTGTCGGAGACATGTGTAATCAGACCTTTGTGTATATTCCTAATAGCAGCAGGACGTATAATATATGATATATAATAATAATTTTAATTAATACAGCATCATCACATTCCGTAGCATTTTACAGTTGAATATATATGGATTTATATTCCAAAAGTGTTGGACTTGGACCACTGGGATGTGTCCTGTCACTGCTGATCTCTTGGTTGCATTTAACTGCTCAACAGCCATCCCCCACTGCCCTGAGTCCCTGCTGTAGCCTCAGAGCCTGCTGTGCCTCAGAGCACAAGGGAGCAGCTCAAGACAGAGATATAACAGCAGTATCAGTCCTTCTGCTATCAACGACACAAAGAAAGGTCTGATTACACATCTCTCCAGGAACAATAACTAACACTGTCTGCAGAGAGCACAGAGCACAGCAGTGTGAGGACACACCCTTTCAGTTCACAATCCTGGAATACAAATTCACATTTCACAGTCTTGTTGCTACTATAGGGACAACCCTCTATGAACCCCATAAGTCCGGAAAGGACATCCCAGTCTGAGGGTTACTAGGGTATATTTCTTAGGGAGGGTGGCCCAGTCCCACACTGGTTTGCCACATGTGTCTAATGGATGGGGTTCTGCTAGATCCGTGTCCATTCTATGTACATACCATAGATCCACCGACATATGTAGATAATAAAAGCATAAACCCTGAGCTGTATTGATCCCGTTATCACTCCCTAAGTTATTATTTCCTAATTATCCAGCGGCACAGAGTGACTCGGGTTAATATTTGCTCTTTTATGGCCGACATTACTACAGCTCTGGAGTGATGAGGAATCCATGGGACCAAGGGTTATGTAAGCGGGACAGCAGCTGATCCTGCAAAAACTGCTAGGATTATACATAGTCATACACTGATAGAGTCATGCAGACGCTGAGATAGTGGAGGCTGCATAGGGAGGACCCCTTTACCAATGGGAGTTGTCCACATCCTGCATGTAATATGTAGTAAACACCAGCAGTGCAATTCACAGAATATAAGGTTTCTCTAAGCAGATATTTATCTGGTCCCCCATTCTGGAGCACCACACAATCCCCTGCAAATATGCATAACCTTCTTGGAGGTTGACATTAGGAATATGCAAATAAGTTGTCCTGGCATCACTATTGGGTAGACACCAGCAGTGCAATTCACAGAATATAAGGGTTCTCAGAGCAGATACTTATCTGGTCCCCCATTATGGAGCTCCCCACAATCCACTGCAGATATGCATAAAAAGCTTCCAGTAATTCCTGGAGGTTGACATCAGGAATATGCAAATAAGTTGTCCTGGCACCACCATTGGGTAGGTAGCTCTCTATGGGTCAATGTCGGAGTTTCAAGAAGCCTTGTAAAGTGACTTAGGATTGAGATCAGTTCCATCTGTATCGGGGGTTTTACTCCTCATCAGTGCAGAGGGGGCCTTATATGCTCCCAATACCCTAAGAATTATGGGAAAGGGAATAAGCTAATGCTTTAGCCTGAATGCAAAATGAAAACGATGAGACCTATGGGTCAATGTCCAACTTTTAAGAGATCTTGTGACATGATCTGGGATTAAGCCAAACCAATTCCCATCTGCTTTGGATTTTTGTTCATCATCAGCGCAGAGAAGGGAACTCGAGAGTCAATGTAGTCAGTAGATGTCTCCTATGGATGTGTATGGATTCTTATAGGCCCATAAATACTTTGAAAGAAAATATGCAAATGAGTTAGTCTAAATACCTATAATGTGACCTTTGGGAAGGTAGGTCAATACCTGACTTTCAAGAAGCCTTGTGACATGATTTAGGATTGAGCCAAACCGGTCCGATCTGTAGTCAGATTCTGTTTCTGAGTTTTTGCTCCTCATCAGTGTAGAGGATTAGCCACATCATTTATTAAGTGAAAAACAAAAAAAAAAACCTGGGGGTATCCACACACAACCTATGAAACAACTTTATTGAACAATGTTAACGTATACCGAATGACAACCAGCACTTAAGGGTAACCCAGATGTGCTGTTTAGTCACATGGTGTTGACATATTCTACATTCTCTACATGTACCCATGATATTTCCATGCTTAGTCAGGAAGGAACTCTAGACTAGGTCCCAGGATGAGGATGACTCTCCGGAGATAAGGAAGAATTCCTGACATTTACAGGTATCCTATTATTACCTCCTATCAGAACGGTCATAAATACTCAGCTGAAAAAGACATATGTTTAATGATACCTTACAGATTGCTGCTTAAAGGGGCCGTCTCACCCTCTCCACCGACTCCAACTCTTTGTATAGTTTAAAAGATGTCCCTCCACCGATTCCAGAGCAGCTGGAATTTTTTCTGTACACCCTACCATTCCCGAGCAATCAGTGTCACAAATATGCCATGGACTGAAAAGTTATGCACCACCCACTTGTCCATAGAAGTAGTAATTAGCATAATGTGCGCCACAAATAATGGTGCTGATTACTCGGGAATGGTAGGGGCTAGAGAAAAAATTCCAACTGCTCCAAAATCAGAAGAGCAGGGGCTATTAAAGGGCGCGGAGGGTGGTGGAACTGGTGAAAGGTCTTTTTTACAGGGGATTTTTGAAATCAATGAAAATTGATGAACTATTTAGAGTAGGAGAAGAGGGAAGTAATTACTATGGGGGGAATTATCCCCCCCCTGTCCACCCGTGTTCTAGAAGACAAGGCACATTTAAAGCCCCGTCATCATCAGTTTTGTTGGAATTCCACCCTGTACACAACTTAAGACGAGATGGGATGGGTAAGACCCCAGTGTTAATAAATTCCCCCCTATGGGGCACATTTATCAGGGCTTATACACCTGGAAACTGGAGTACAAACCCTGAAATAGGTGCAATTTCTGGCACCTATATTCCCCCTCACACCACTATATTCACCTTCACTTCACTGCTGGATATACACCCCCTTTACACGCCTAGCTGGCATGGGCCAGATAGGCGTGTAAAGGGGGTGTATATCCAGCAGTGAAGTGACCAGACACAGGAGGTTCCTACCCCTGCCTTTACACAAATCATAGCCTGGACCTCTTCAGGTGCAAATGCTACTCCAGGCCAGACCTGGCGTAGAACAGCCCAGCAGCCATTCTGGCTTGAGCCTTCTGATAAATTCGGTGGGTGAAGGGGACGGGATGTCACCATGTGCTGGGATACCTACCACCAGCTTATGATAAATGTGCCTATATGTCTTTATTATGATCTGTGTGGTACCTGGTGTAATGACTATTTAGTAAAGTATCTGGATCCCTGGTGGTTAGTGGTACTACTTATGTATATTACCTGCTGGTCCAGTGGACTATGATATTTGATAAAGTACTGGAGGTCTGCAATATGTAGTCTATGGCGGAAAAATAATTTTCCAAATGGATAATGTGGTCTATAATCCCTGGTGGGCTAGAGTTTTGATTTGACAATCGGTGGTCAAAGTGTTAAGAATCTTTGATGGTCCAATCCACTGTATGATCCAGGTGGTGTAGTGGTTGGATTCTACAACTCCCCAGGAATGAGGGGTTCAACAACCCCCTAATATACAGTAGTGTCATTCCTGTACTAGGACATTCAGCATTCATGAGCCCCCAAATTCATGAACGGAAACTTGACTCCAGAAAACGCCAGAACCAAATAGTATCAGCGAAAAACTCTAAAAATTTGGTTCAAATGTTAAAACTCCTAATAATACCTGATAGAAATCTCCATTGTGGTATATAGTATATACTCTGTGTATATGGTAAGTGGAGGTTTATTGCTGTAGGAGACCAGACCTTGAGAATAAGCCACGGTAAATGCTTTTAGTTAAGATAAAGAGAATGCAATTTACTTGTAGACTTTGTGCCTCGATTATGACCCAGAATGCATTGCTCCCCAATACAGTCCTCTAAACAGGACCATAATATATGCAGCGGAACCCATAGAAGATTCCAGAAATTTAGCCCCTGGAGCATCGTGTTCCCATACATTTCATAAGTTTAGCCCCTGGAGCATTGTGTTCCCATACCTTTGTGTGTGTAGTAAGTAGCAGTAGGACTGTGAAAATTGAACTTTTAATAAGTTTGCAGCTCCTAAAGTGCTCTGGGCGGGTCTGAACAGCTTTCCGCTCCCTGCAATGAACGGCTCCACAGTCCCTCCCCTGTGTGATTGCTGTAAGTATCCAACCAAAATCCTGCTACAGCTCCTACTCATGGCAGAGGGCAGGCGCTGTGGAGCAGTGCAGAGAGCAGTCAGCAAAAAGCTCTTCAGGCTGGAAATGCAGAGAGCAGTCAGTAGAAAGCTCTATAGGCTGGAAGTGCAGAGAGCAGTCAGTAGAAAGCTCTACAGGTTGGAAGTGCAGAGAGCAATCAGTAGAAAGCTCTTTGGGCTCTTCAGG